>WHPX01001352.1:600000-876980 GCA_011057435.1 Actinia equina
GGCGCTAGCCGTCACGTGGTATTAATTGTGTTGGATTGTGTTACGGTCACCAAGAAGTTCGGACATTGTTCTCGGATTTCTTTACAAATGTACTGACTTTAAATGAACTTACTTGGTTTGTTTAGTTAGTTCTCTAAGTACAAGTAAAATGTCATTTTTCTAACTTGATTGAAGCTTTTACAACAACAACAACAAGTATCTTTATTACCAATTTTACATATATACATATATATATATCTTACACCTCTTAAGATATCTAACTAAAGAAATCTAGCTAATTTTTCTTTCAGTGAATTTTTATGGGAATCCGAGAACAATGTCCGAACTTTTTGGTGACAATCCAAAGAAGTGTTTACGAAACGTGACGGGTGTCACGTTTTTTTTGTTTTTTTCAAATTGTGCAACTCACCCAAGAGGCCACTGGAATCCGAAAACAAAATTGGAGGTTTGGGGGGTACCTACGCATCTAAGCGAGATACTATAGTAATTGATGATAAACACCGACGACGTAAGCATTTTTTTACGCGAGGGAAAATCATATTTTGAAGTTGTTTTGATAGATCTGAAACTTGTTTCAAATAAACAACTATTTGTGCTCTTTATATCAAATGTATAAAAATTTATTTTGCCTTAAAGTCGTAAAATATGGTTCTGAAGGGATACTACATTTTCTCTCGTGTGGATTTATTAGCTCATAGCTTAGAAACTCAGGGGACTTTGAAATACCTAGATTCAGTACTATTAGTTATGGGAAACATAGGATACGTTACATGGGTCCATATTTATATGGTCCAGGATTAGCAAGTCAGTCAAAGGGGCAAAGTCACCTAGTGCCTTCAAAAATCAAATACGCAAACTAGATATTGAGGATATGCTTGCACAAAAGTGTAAGAACTGTAATTTATGTAGAACTAGCTTATCTGTTTATTTGTTTATTTATTTATTTTCTTTTATGAGTTTAGTAGGGAAGGTTAATGGGAACGTTTTATATATTGGGTTAAGTGGCAAGGCATTAATATATTTCATTATTATTATTATTATCATATATTATTATTATTATTATTATTATTATTATTATTATTATTATTATTATTATTATTATTATTATCTTCTAAAACGTCTTAGAAAATCCCGGCGAGGAATACTATAAGCTTAGCTATAACTAAGGTAGAAAAATTAGAAAAATACCCAATACTACACTACCCAATAAGGAGAGCGCGAACGGGACTCTTAAGTCCCATACAAGGCACTTGCCTTGAGGACACACATAAAATAAAATAAATATATGTAAAAGGACCCCATGCTGTCCAATTAAGAAATAATTGGACGAGTCTAATTATTTCTTGATTGGGGAGCATGAAATCCCATTACCTATTAATTATATAACTACCTAATTAATCCCATATCAACAAGACCTGTCCAATTAAGAAAATAATAAGCCTTTTCACAGTTTAAGAATCGATTCCACTGCGCATGCGATTTTATCCCGAATTTCTACCTTCTTTTGTCTAAACCTTCTTGTGTTCTTAATTAAACAAAAGAAGGTGAGAAATTCGGGATAAAATTCTTGTAACAGAAGGCTCCAAGTCCACTCTTGTATTCCAATAACATTTTAGATTTCTAATCTTTAACACAAATTTTAAAAATGGGGACGACCAATATTTTTTTTCCAGCAAAATATGGCTTATTTTTGACAGCGTTCCACGTCAGTCTTTGTTGTTCGCGCGTTTTCACCGTAAAATAGATCAACTTCCACGCATTCTGACGTCTTAACGAAGTCGGGGACACCCATTTTTTTATTAGCTTATTTTACTTCTAGTATTATTTAGTTTCATCGTGATAAAATAAGAAATCTGTTAATGTATGGGAACTTTTGCCCATGAACGTCCTTGAAAATCTCTGGTCGCGAGGAAAATAGTTAGTTTTGTTTCTCGAGTCCGTCAGATAATTGCCGAGGCGAAGGAAGTAGAGGGAAACATCATTGAGACTCGAAGGAAAACACAACTCACTTATTTCCTGAGGGACCAGACAAAACGTTTATATTAGTTTACTTGACTCGGCATGTAAAGAGAGTTGTAGCGTCATGCGTGTTAATTAATTAACTTTTCTATATTTTATATCTTCATGTATTTCGTAAGTGCTACGCGGTCCACATATTCTCGTGTTAATTAAGGATATTTTTGTAAAATAATTAGGCTCTGAATCTTCTCAAATAAAAAGCACGACGAAGCTAAGTGCTTCGAAATTAATCACGTATGTTTTATCCCTTAATCGTGGTTGTTTTAGTAACGGTCAGCATGTGATCATATATTCCATGGCCAAAGACCGGCGGCTAGAAAATAAGAGAAGAAAAAGACAGAGGGTTTCTCAAATATAGAAACAAAAGTTAATGGATGAAAATGAAATGAGACATAAATGTCGTATTCCCTTTATTCACCATTTTCCATACAACGGTTCACTGGTAAAACACAATGCATTCGGTCAGGTTGCGCCTTGGCGCCTCGCTTGAGCGCTTCGTGTTTGACCAGTGAATCAATGTATGGAAAATGGTGAATTAAAAAGAGAGTTAGAAAGAGTTTCACCAAGACAAAGATATAACGCTGGAGAAATAAACCACCGCAAAACTCGGAGATGGCGGCGTTCTTTCTATTCCTCTATTCCTTACGGAGAGATATAGAAATATAGATAAGTTATAGTGCTTGTGAACGAGGTTATTCTCTCTGGGAATCGAACCCACGACCTTCGGAACTGTACTACCGATGCTCTACCAGCTGAGCTAGAGGTCAGACTGAGAGCAGGCCGTGGTGAAATAGATGTTAGGTAGCGGTAATTATGATGCAAAGATGAGAATATGTAGACCGCATAGCACTAATGAAATAGCTGAAGATATAGAAATATAGATAAGTTGTAGTGCTTTGGAACGATGTTATTCCGTTCGAAAGACCCTTGGAATTAAATTCGGAAAAATTAATTTCCGGCCTCGCTGGGAATCGAACCCACGACCTTACGGGGTAAGGCTATGTGCACACTATACCAGATGGCAATCGTTTCGGCTCTAGTACCTCTGTGATTGAGAAGCGTGTTGCAAATCAATAAGTCAATAAGTTACTCAAAAAAATACTTACAAACATATATTTACATTGGATACGTAGTTAGCGTACGTCATTTCGATTGTGCTGTAAAATATGCATGTTACATTTAGTTACGTACCTTCATAGGAGGTCCGAGAAGAAGGTCCCTTATCATATGACCCGTACGGCCCCGATCGCGCGCTCTAATAAACTCATTGGAAAAATTCACGTGATGGGGGCCGGACGGGTTGACGTAAGCGGGCCGCAAAAACCCGTCCGGCCCTGCTCGAATCCGCGCGCTTTCTTTTTCTCACTGCGCTCGGTCCGTACGGCATCACCTCGAGCCAAATATTTTCCCGTACGGCCCTCCCACTCAGTCAATAAGTACATAGTACGTACTATTCACATTCGAGAAATCAGCTTTATGTGTCGTTTCATGATTGCAAAACGCTATAAACAAATTTCAAAATTTTAGCCTTCGCACATAGAGCGATATCTTTCCACAGTTTAAAGATCTCTTTCCTTGTTTCCCGGTGTCTTATTCCATATAACAGACAATTAGCAATGGACTGTGCCCCGGCCATTGTTCGAAAAACGGGGAACAAAGCTCTGGGCGGTTCTGAGCCTAAGAAATCAGAAAAAGCAAGCCAAGACCAAATGATATACGTTGGGCCGCAAAATACAATATAAACGCAAAACAAGAGAATCAAAATGAAAAACGCCTTTTCGGAATTTTCACGGAGTTTTTTCGAGTTTTCGAAAGCAAGTTTAACATGTTGGCGGAGTCTCTGGTTAGTGATGTCATCAGTTTCATTTGTATAGTTTTGCAATTGGAAGACGTTTTCCCTTGATTCTGGTTCGCCATTGTCTGCTTCGTCATCGTCACATGTTTGTTTGGATTTTCTTGCAAGAAAGAATGACTTCCTAACGACAAACGCTGATGGCGTTGAAGTCATAACTGGCTCAATGATTTGTTGAATGTTAGGCAAAACATCTAGAATGGAAACTTGTACAGGCTTATGACTATCAGCATTGCCTTGGTGGCTCTTCAAACTCCTGTCTAAATTGGCTTTGGCTTTGCATGAATTCGATTTCTCTTCTTCCAAGTTTTCTGAGGATTGTAGTTTGCCTGGTTGTTGGTTCTCTGTCTCTGCCACTGCCACTGCCTCTGCTTGTTCCAGGTTTGCTTTTACGACTTTGCCTTCTGCTTGATTTGGCTTTCGGCTGACTGTTTTTCGAGAATTTCGCATTGCAACCACGATTCCTACAAGAAAATAGCAACAGAGAGTCGTGGGAAGGCAAAAGGCCAAGACCAATACTGTTGTATAATTAAGCTTATGCTTGGCAGGGTTGAGAGCGCACCAACACTGACCTTTGATCTGTTCATATTCTCCCCATCCCAGAAAAGGAGTTAACGAAAGTACCAGACTCAACAACCACAAAAAACCGCAAGCGACATTGATTGTTGAGGATTTGACGTGAACACGATAGCTAAAAGGCTTTGTGATGCTGTAAAATCTGCAACCTGACATCGCTGTTAAGATAAAGATTGAATAGATCGTAGTAAACCGGTTTGAAAAAGCCGTTCCTTTACAAACTGCTGTGTTAAATGCAAGTTGTTGGTTTTCCGCTGACATCACCAAGAAAGGCGAAGCGCTAATAAAAACCATCAAATCTGCTGATGCCAAATGAACTACCAATAGTTGGAACCCGCTCAGGCTTGCGACTTTACGGCGAAGAAGAGCAGCAACTACCGAAACGTTCAAAACAATTCCCGAAATTATGAGAGTTAGGGAAATTGATAGTTTAGCTGCTCGAAGGTTGGCTTGGCAGGATTCAATCGATGTAACATTCATCTTTGGTTTATACTCTGTTACTAGGAAAATCTCAGGAGAGTTAGGGAAGTTGCTAGGTTAGCTGTTTTAAGGTTAAGTTGGCTTAGCAGGATTCAATCGTAAGACACATTCAAATATTAACTTTGGTTTATGCTATATTACTAGGACAATCTAGACGTGACTTATTAGGACACATATGAAGAAACCGCACGGACGCCAACTGAGTTTTAAAAAGGTTTTTCGTTTCCATATCGCTTCTTTTGTGCATCGCAACGTGACGTCATGCACAGAATGGCCGAGAAAGGATAGTCCGTTTATTCATTTGTGTTTGAGAAATCCGAAGTCTTTGCTCGATCCTTCCGGTAATTCCCACCAGGGGGGAGGAGGGGATAAGGGAACCTCAATAGATAGCTCAGGTTTACGAGGAGCAAGATAAAGGATAGCCATACTGTCTGCGGGGAACAAAATGAATAAGAAAACGGCACTGAATCCCAAGATATCGTTTTATTTTTCAAAGCAGGTGTTTTTAAGCGGTTATCTTATCTTATTTTATTTATTAACTTAAGAGCACAATTTAAAACTTGAATTTTGAATTCCTTATGCAAACACAAAAGGTCTTTATGCTTTCTTGAGACAATATCATTAAGAGTGAATTATTTTAAGATGAACTACCTGCACTGTTTATATTAGGAAAAGAACAAACGAGAAAAATTGATTATAACCGAAAAGCAAAATGCGGTGATGACAGAGGAAATTGATCAAAAAGACAAACTTACTTTGTATTATATATGGCCCTAAATTACTTTGATGTTTGACTTTTTGACTTTTTTTAGTGCCGCTCTCGGCAACCGAAGATAACAGGAGTTAGTATAATTTTAGACTTGAAAATAGATATGTATGAGTGAGAATATATTATGAACTATATAATTGTGTCGTAAGTGTATCAAATTGAGCTGATCGTTGCAGTATATCAAGCAACTTATGCAGCTGCAAAATTCAGAACGGGATTTGAACCTGTGCCCTAGGCGATTCAGCCGGGTGCCATGCTCTAACCACTGAGAGCTACCAAGTCCTCATGTGAGACTTCAAGGACACATTAGGTGGGTTTGTCGGCCCGATAGGAAAGATATATATGTGTATGATAATATATATGAAATATCAAGAGAATATGAAGGAATCCCCGTGCCCCATTATGTGTGCACACTTTGATGCTATTTTTAGAATCAATTCTAAAAATATCTTCCAATGATATCATTTATATTTTGATCGTTTGACTTTCTGCACGCGTATAGTACGCGCGCGCAATACGCTATTTGCTAACGTTTTCTTGTGCTTTTTTTATGTTCAAATGTTCAAATCTGCCCTCAAGATATAGGTCGAAAGCTTTGAAAAATGCGCGTGCAGAAAAACAAAGGGTTTAAAAATAGCATCAAACTGTGCACATGATGGTTACAAGGCTATATAGGGGGGGGGGGGGGGGGGGGGTTCCGGCGAATAATTGTTAAATAGGTTGATCAGTATTTATACGCATGAATATAGAGAAGAGAAGAGAAGAGAAGCGAAGAGAAGAGAGGGAGGCTTGGGTAAGAGATTGACTCGTGATGCACTGTGGGAACGAGAATGGCGCGAAGATCAAGAATCCAAGATGGCGGACGTGGCTAGTTCGAAAAAACCCATTCAGTCGAGCTTAGTTACTGATGTACTACAGAAAGCAGGACACTTAGAACAGGAAGACTTTCATGTCTGTGTCAAGCAGATGCTCCAGAAGGCAGAAGAAATTAAGGTTAAGTCGTATTACTAATTTATATGAAATCATTCGACTTTTACCGTTTGTTATAAAGTATTTTCATATGATCGTTTCTTTTCTGACGTTTTCCACTTTGCTCTCATTTTCTTGCCCTTATTCCTCATTATTTTAATTTTTCATTCTTTCTTTTAAGACGATGCATTGAAAGCTTATATTTCGTATTAGAATTTCAAATATTAAAATTTAAAAATTTAACAATTATAGTTTTTCCGTATCCCTTGAATTTCAAGGGTAAATTTCAAGGGATGAAATTTTACATGCAAATTAGTCAAGGAAATTTATTCGCTTTTGCCAAAAACAGCAGATTCTGTTTTTTTGTTTTTTGTTTTTTTGACGTAGTTGAATATTAAAAAATGATTAAACCCTTAGATTAACAATACACAGCAGATTAGTGCGTTTAATCATTATTAGAATTTCTCATACTTTTTTATCTTTCTGAAAATGACACTTACTCAAGTAATTAACCAAAATGTTTTCAAAGCGGGGTCATTGCGTAATTATCTTAATATCTTGTATTGCAGACGATACACGTAATTTAATACATCTCGCAATGGCAATAGAACATAAACTCAAATGATTTACTTGGTTACACCTAATTAGCTGCTGTCATCAGAACTGCTGACATTAATATCTTTATTGGCTGCAATTGCCTTAATGTACTGATGATGTGTTTTTGCAGCCTTCGCAGCAATGTCCATCATCTTAGACGCTTCTTTCATTAACTTGTCTATTTTGCTATCTCTTTTCTTTTTCTTTGGCTGTTCTCTAGAAATGAACAACAGACAGTTTTCTATATTTATAAGCAAATCATTAATGCATGACAACATATTGTAGAAAAAATTGTATAGGAATCAAAACTCAGATTATATGGCTGACCCATGAACTGATTCCCCATTACCTTTTCTTTTGTGACTTCTTCTTTTGACGTTTAGTTCCAATCTACAAAGGATAAAACAAGGTTAAACGGGGGCCCATATAGATAAAAAAGCAAAAGATCGTGTTACCACTGATTTATGACAAGAGCTAATGTTAACTTCAGATCTGCTGCTTTCTTCACCATGATCTTCTACATCCTCATCGCTTACGAGTGAGTCATCCGAGTCTTTGGCGGGTTTCATAGAAGTTTCTACGACATGGATTTTCTCTCTAGAAGAGACGTACTTCAGGGCTGTTCCTATATGCAAATTAAAAATACGTACGTGTTAGTAACATGTGCACATCATTAAAGGTAGAAAATTGGCAGAGTTATCAATCAACAAACTGTAATACACCTGTAGGGTTTTACTCTATTACTTGTAAACATATTTTGTTTTAGCTCAAAAAGGTATTGACATTATTTGTCCTTAATTCAAACATAAAAAATATACATACATATCACTTACTTCGTTTTTCTTCTTAAATTTCCTATTCTGCTCTTAATGCTTTTCATCTTTCCTTCATTGCTATTAGCTTCTTGGTACTTTTGATACACCGCCTTTGGAAGCGACTTGCCATTTTTCAAAATGAACCTGGAAATTTCACGCCAATTATTACCATGTATCTTTGTGACCTCCAGATACAACAGTTTTTCCTCTTCGGTAATGCCGTCTTTTCTTAGTAATTTCATTTCAGATTCTTAAAATTAGAAATAAAAACTAAACATTTATTTCTCCCCTTTACTTTATAAACTATACGTATACACATTTGGTGTGCAAACACGAGAAAGAGACGCTTGAGTTATCCTATCAAAGCATGTTTTAAACATGCTGTCTTGTAAAATTTATTTCTCTAAAATTTCTTACGTTTGTAGCTATTCTCCTCTTCCTGTAACAGTTGGTCTTTATCCATTTTCTCTCTCGGCATTGACATACAACAAGCTGTCGAACTACACAGCATGAAAGACACTTCAAATTGAAACTAAAAGTATTCTCCACTTGGAAATAAGATCTGAATGCAAATGCAAATACAACAGTGGATGTTGACTTTTCGTGCACAAAAACAAAAGGTGACAATGAAGTTTATGCGGAATGTGAAATTCTTTTGTTAAAGCAGCAAACTTTAAAAGGGAAAAAATAATACGATACACGCATAGTGTGATATACAAAACAAAGGAAGTCACATTCCACGCTCAAAGTTTAAAAAAAAAGCGTTGTGGCAAAAAGGTCTACTTTAATTTTGAGTTACAGGGATCAGAAGTGTTGAATGAAAAAGCTCTATAGCTCATATCATAAAACTCAAAACATCTTTGTTAGAAATATTATATTGCAAAAATGAGCCGTTTATGTCCTTTCCCGGCATTTATTGGTACAGTTAGCATGGCTACTTTAAATCTCCTTTCAGTAATTATAGAATTACTCGAAGATGAAGAGGATGTCTGCCCTTTATTTCCTGCACACTACCTTTGCATTTCTATAGTCATGTTACTGCAAGTTTTCTCAGCTGTTCAGTGTGTTTCTCTTCGAGCTGCCATGAGACTACTGTTTCCACTGTTTCTACTGTTTCTTTGTCTATAGCCAGGCAGGATATCTAGGTCACCTAACTGACGCAGCAAGCTATGCCATGATTCCAAGAATTGGTCATAACTGTGCTCTTCCACTTCCAGTAGACAGCTATATATGAAATTGGCAGACAGTGGATATCCAACAGGATATCCTCTATTTGTACCATTCTCATGTCGTGGCGGGAGGCGTCTAACAGCCAACATGCAATTGTTGAATAGCTTGTTCTCTGTTCACAGAGTGAGAATGGAACATTGAATAGGCGACTTAAAGATATATAGGTGTGTCTCTAGTCATTTTAGAAACGGGCGTTGGAGGATCAGTGGATTGGCCAACTTAGTTACAGCTCTTGCTAATAGAAAGAGACGACTTTTCCAAAGCATTAGAAGACAAGCAGCACTTTGCCTGTAGCAAAGTTGTATTTTTGAAATGTGCTTTGATGAGCTTATTAGTTTAAATCTATAATTTAACACTAATAGAATTCGAAATCATTAAAAAAATTAATTAAAAATTAGTTTGAACGTCTATTGAAGATAAGACGTTGAAGATATTTTATACTTTGAAATTCACACATAAAAAATTCATTCAAAAATAGATGGCTAATTCGGCTGAATTACATGTAAAATTTCATCCCTTGAAATTTACCCTTGAAATTCAAGCGGTACGGAAAAACTCTATTGGTTAACTTTGATTCTACTGTAATATTCACTCGATGGAATTTAAGCTTATTCGAGATTTTTTATGAGAGGATCCTTTAAAATGTTCAAATGCAACTTTAGACGACAGCTATATCTAAATTTCTGAAATATATTTTAGGTCGATGTGTTCCAAGCAATTTACAAGGAGTATTCATTTGGTGCATTCCAAGACTTGAATTCATCTACTTATGAACTGGATTGGAGGGTAAAAAATCTTCTGACAGACATTGATAATGCTTCTAAGAGGATCAAAGTGAGTGATAAAGCTATAAAATAGCCAATGTTATAGTTATAAAAAATATATCGTATTCTTGCACTAGTCAATTGAAACCCTAACCCCAAGGACAGGGCAGGGAATTTAGCAGTTATGTACATGAAGTTTTAAATTTAACACTTTCTCTTGGTCCCTGGAGAGAGATTTGCTCTTAATCAATAAGTTATTGATTAAGTTTTTGCTGTGAAAACTGTTAAATTGTTGAAGTACATGTATGCATTAAATTCGCCGACATGATATACATTTATCTTATGACAAAATATGGAAATATCCTCTTACAGTGTGACTACTGTAACCAGGGCCACTTATACCAGTTAAACAAGATAATAGATAAGAGAACCAATTGAAATTTAGAATTAAAATATTATGTTCCAACCTTTGGGTAGATACATATTACATTAAGATCTTAATGCTCTTGCTTTATGAATGTTATTATTGATTATTATTTTAATATTATCTTACTTATTTATTTCATGATTTCTTATTAAAACTACAGTTTTGTATTAATTTAAGTGGGTGCCTTTGAAACTTTGAATGCATGGATTCATGCAAGGCTGTCTGCCGAATACAAATTATTTTACAGACATTTTCTTGGAAAATTTGAAAATATTTGGGTTGCTCAACTAGCAGCTTAATTAGCCCGGTCCACATAATAGAGGTTTTACAAAAACTATTGCTTGCTACAATTAGCTGAGTGAATCTTATGAATTAAGCACTGCCCAGCTTGCTCAAAGACCCTTGTATGCTTCTATTGAAACATTATTAGATTAGGGAGTATAAATTCCATGCACAATACCAGAAATTATGTCTATGAAAAGCAACCTATAGGAATTAACCACTTAATAATATCATTTTAAATTTACCTTTTATGAATCTTGCTTTGTTTCTTATTTGGTTGTAGCACCTGCTTTATGAGAGCACAAAGCATTTACATACTCATACACATCATATGCATCCAAAAGAAGTGTTGCTATTCTAATAAATTTGTATTTTATAAAGGAAATATAAAACTTTGTTTTATGTGCGTGCTGTGTGCTCTGCTGTATCTTGTTTTCTGCCAATCCCTGAATGGTTTACAACTTCACACAGCTCAGGCATGTGTTTTTTAAGGTTTTCATAATGTTTCCCAGGGGTCAATACATCCACAGCTGGATCTTGCAGCAACAGAGCATTCAAAATTAACCCAAGAGTTTCATGAAACAGAAGCCATTGCAGATGTTTTAACCAGACTGTGTAAGGTGTGTTACTTGTAGCATGTTGAAATACATATTATAAAAATTTGGTGAGCTAGTGCATTGGGTACCACTTGGAATTGAAGGAAGGGAGGGGGCTGTGAACATTGATAGATTTTTAGTAGGGCCAGCCATTAGTTTTTTAGTGCTCCACCGGTGGACTTTGGCTGGCTGTAGCTCTTATGCAAGCACTCACAATTTTGAAATTTCACCCACTTACTTTACAAAGATTAAAGTTTATAAAGATGTGAATTTCATTGGACTCAGAGTTACCATGGCAACGAAACAATGACATCACTGTTTCTAAACTTTTAAAATGACACACTGGATGCTAAACTTGAGGCATTTGCCTAGAACTTATACAAATATTGGAGAAAATTGTAAAGACTAATTTGTAAAGGCCAAATGTTTTAGGAATGTATCAAGCTGCTTCTCATTATTTCACATTATTGCAAAATTTCACATCATAAAGTGGCACCTTTCCACCCTTGGGTCCCAAAGACAATCTTTTCTGATTGGATAAAAGATATAGTTTAACCAATACACAGAATTGAAATATATTGTTCTGGATTGACTAGAAGTCTCTTATGCTTTGGTGTCTCCACATGAACACTACTAGGCTAGTTAGTCCAGAACAATAGTTATTGAAATTGTTTGTCATATTTTATATGATATGCATGTATAAACTTAGTTAATGTTGATAATGAAATGCAACTGAACTGCTTTAATCCCGTACAGAATGATGTAATCATTTGTTGAACTGGTCTTGTAGATTCACACTGCTCTAGATAGGTTTCCAACTGAAATGGACACTGAAGAATATTGCAAGGCAGCGGAAATTTTTGATACAGTAGTAAGTTATTATTTTTCCTTCTTTCTTTCCAAATTTAAGAACAGCTGTTATTTAAAAGGGGGTGAAGGAGTACAAAGTCCTTAGCAGTGTAGAATATACTATGTACGTCTCCTGGGTTTTCGATAGAAGCCGGCAACTGGCAGACTCTGCCGTCTACTCTTGCTAATTCTGCCGCCTACTCAGCCACTTACCAATTTAATTGTAAATCTTGATTAAAGTTCTTTAAACTAGCAAAAATGTGTGAATAAAATAAATTTTAACCCAATCTTTGTCGCTGTTCAACAAAAACTGCATTGAATCGAAACTACAATGTCCGTCATCTTAAATTTTCGTGAGAAGAGTGAGACTGGTGACAAGTGTGCCTCGCAATCGAAACTACAATATCCGCCATCTTGAATTTCTGTGAGAAGAGTGAGACTGGTGACAAGTGATGCCTTGATTACATGCTCCAGTGATTTCTGGTTTACCACCTATTTCAATTTCATTATAACCGACTACCAAAAATTTTATTGACAACCCTGCGTCTCTATGCTACCCATGCTAGCTGTGTTTTATTATTATTGTACATATAATCTATACATTTGTCATTCTAACTTTGTAAATGTTCTCAATTTAGAATGAAGATCTTTTACAACTTCCAAAGGCTGGTCAGGAAAGCAAGATTTTCACTGCGCTTAGGGTGAGTGATGTACAGTACATGTACCTGTACTTCAATAAAAGTTGCATTCCCCCCATTTTTAAAACCGAGACACGAGTCTTCAAGTGGCGAGGTTGATATTCTCCATATTCACTGAGCCTGAGGCGAATAATTGTTTTAGCATATACCAACTTGTGTACAGAGTAACTTATTTTTATATACAATAATTCAATGAAAACAAACAAACAGAAACTATTAGTTTGTGTGACAAATTCATGCAAACCTTTCAGGCCATACTTTGTTGCCTTTTTAGTATTGATAGGAATGGCAGTTACTTTTATTCTTTTAATTTCCTCATCGGAAATTGTAGCAAAACAATAACCGCCAGATGCCATTTTGTTGCCGACTCAATATTCTGAGATACGGAGGTGAATACTGTACAATATTCACCTTCATTTAACCAATGAGTGCACACGGTTCTTAGGAAGTACACAAGTTGGTATATGCTAATATCTATTATAACATAGTCAAGTAAATCCCCGCGATCTGATTGGTTGAAAAGCATGAACCATTTGCCCATGGGTTGCACGCTCACGTCAGCTTTTTTGCTTCTGCGAAAAAAAAAACCTTTTTGTATCTTTTTGCTCACAATTTATCTAGAAAAGATAACTGAAAGTTATTGAATAAACTAGTGAAAATACTCATCAGTCTCCGACAATTAGCATAGAGTTGTTATTTGATCAGCCTAGTAATAAAAAATCAAGATTTATTTTCAAACAGTAAGCTGGACAAGATTGTGTTAGAGCGCCACTCCAAAAAGTCAAAGCAAACCACAAATCGGTCGGTGTCTACATTCAAAGGGTTTTTAGCAATGATTAAACAAATACAAAAATATTGTTATCGTGTATTTATTCAACAAAAGTATTTCCAAAGTAATAAACTATAAATATCACGCTCACCGTCTCCTTCGCAGCTTCACAACTGCAGTGAAGTCCTTTCTAAAGCTCTACATGGGAGTGAAAGCCGACAAAGCATACTACCCAGAGAAAATTAATCCAGTTCAGTCAGTTAGTTTTGATCCGTGTACAAGAAACTTTCCATTGCTAAGTCATTGTACGATAACAAACTTGAACATCGCAAACAACAACAAAGACAGCCACTGTGTTTTTCTTTGATTTTTTTGGGCATTACTGTACTAAGATGTGTCAACATTTGAAATGTGCTTGGCTTACAGTTGAAAATCACTCTCTCCGTAGTTGTACATTTTTGGTTCACTTCGTAAGCTAAATTTTTGCCATTACTTTAGTCATAACAGTCTTCAGTGTAAATCTGTCATTTTCAACTGTTTTTCTGTTTTTTGGCGCCTTTGTGAATTTCATTCACGCAAGGATTCATGCGTAAGGAGAATTTAGGGCATGATCAACAACTTAAGTCAATATTTTGTATTCATTTCCTGTTTGTTGACTTGACTATATTATAAAAGCAATGGATCATAAGGAGCGTGCGTCCATCGAGTTAATCCTTAAATATTATTTGAAGTTTGTTTGTTTCACATATTATTCCAATTACTGGCAGCCGAAAATGTTCGATTGATTATCAATATCTTGTCATCTTTTACTAGCCCAAAAAGTAATAACCATCTCTACATTGCTGTAATATTTTTTCTCTTGTGTCTTTACACTAACAGGAAGAATTGAGAAGACAGCATTCTGAATTGATTAATAAATTAGAGTCAGTGTGGTTGAAGAGTATAACCTGGAACACTCCTCCAACACCATCTCTAGATAGCATTCATGCTAATCTTAAAACAAAACTAACCTTTACAACAGGTAAGAAAATCATAAATAGGCCATTAGATGACTCCCGAGGATGGTAGAGAACCATCAAGAGTGGTAAGCTTCGCAAATCTAAGTAAAGCTAGCTCCCTGACTGATTTGGAGGAAATGCAAACTATCACTTAAATAAATTTTAATTTACTTGCTTCATTTTGACATGACTTGGTTTGACATGACATGACTTGGTTTGACATGACATGACTCGGTTTGACATGATATGACTTGGTTTAACATGACATGACTTGGTTTGACATGACATGACTTGGTTTAACATGACATGACTTGGTTTGACATGACTTGGTTTGACATGACATGACTTGGTTTGACATGACATGACTTGGTTTGACATGACATGACTTGGTTGACATGACTTGGTATGACATGACTTGGTTTGACATGACATGACTTGGTTTGACATGACATGACTTGGTTTGACATGACTTGGTTTGACATGACATGACTTGGTTTGATACTGTATGAATTGACTTGGTTTGATATGACATGACTTGGTTTGACATGACTTGGTTTGACATGACATGACTCGGTTTGATACTGTCTGACTTGATTGGGTTTAACTTGAGATGACTTGGTTTAATATGAATTGACTTGGTTTGACATGACTTGACTTGGTTTGACATGACTTGACTTGGTTTGACATGAAATGACTTGGTTTAACATGACTTGACTTGTTTGACATGACATGCCTTGGTTTAACGTTACATGACTTAATTGGTTTGATATGACATGACTTGGTGTGACATAACATGACCAAAAAATTTAATTGTAAAAATTATTATATATATGTCATTTACCGGCCAGGAGGTCCGGATAGGGAAAAATTGTGCCCGAGGTCTTGAATATACGGACAGAGGCCGTTAGGCCGAGGTCCGTGTTCAAGACCGAGGGCACAGGTTTTTCCTATCCGGACCAACTATAGGACGGTAAATAACTTATTAATTTTTTTCCCGTATTTTTTTTACTTGCTTTAGTAATCGTTTTGTGTTGTCGTTTAGCGGCAAAGGATACCGGACCGCGCGCGCGGGCAGATACTTACAAAATACCGCCCGCTCAAACAGCCAATCAGAACGCACGATTTTTTAGGATACCAGACCGGGAAAAAATTATACTTGATACTTAACCTTCTTCTTTGTTTATAGTTGAATCTGGTATGGAAAATGTAGTAAATGCAATGCAGGTGAGATGCATAATCCTACTCACACTTTTTATTCAATACAGTACAATGCATGTTTCACCAAAAAAGTTTTTTTTACTATAGCGTTAAAATTTTTCGCACGCTGATTGCTTATCTTTTATCAGTAATAAGAGGACAGACAATAAAGCTGACGTCAAGGAGTGTGCTCTCTTTCCATTAGTTTTTGATATTCTAAAAAACAGATAGACATCAGTTTTTTATGTGTCTGTCCTCTTATTGACGATAAATTTCGTAATCAGATTGTCAAAGTAGTATGCAGTTCCATTTGGCTTCACATTACTTTGACAATGTTCAATAAGAGGACAGACACAAATAAAAAACTATGTCTATTTGTTAAATAATAGATTCCAGTCATAAGTAATCAATAAATTACATGAGCACATGTTTTGTTTCATTGCCAAGTGACTATTAATAATTATTGATTATAGGCACTTAATGTGTTGGACAAGAGAATAAACATATTTGGTAGGTTGTTGCACAGCTTGTATAGTCTGTTGTACTACAGTATTAGATTCTAAATCAGTTTTCCCATTTCATATCATTCCCTGGGGTATCATTATTTTGTTCATGGTTGAAAATGAGAATAAGACATTTACTACAGTACACTGTATATACCACTATGATAGAGATTTCAAGTGCTTGACATGACATTGAAATATTTCTTTTATCCATTGATTATGACTGTAATTTTATTTTCAATATTCTGTGAACTCAGACATTTTAATGGTTTTTACTGATGCAGTAAAGCCTCCAAAATAAAAGCCAAGCATGGTGTGAATCTACAGTGCCGGAACCGAGTAAAGTACCATCCACTCGCGAGTAAGAGTACTCATTCCGACTCGTTAATTGCGAGCGGCGAGTAAAAATAAGGCTTAATGACTTTCTCCAAAACAATGAAACTCGCTTTAACTCAGTTGTTCTCCACTCGCGAGCTTTACAAGTGTAGTATTAAATCAATATGCGATACAAGACATTGAAACAGCAAACTGTATTCAACATGTGTTTGTCACAAAACTAGTCTGAGTTGATTTCAGGTCCTGTGAGTATCAGTAATCTTTTGTGATAAAATGTCTAGGCCAGTGTCGATTGTGTATTACGTACATGTTGAAGGAAGAAAAAGCGTATTTATTCGAATCTATCTAGCTTATAAGAAGCGATATAGCTAAGCGTATAGAACTACACAATCATATTGTAATTAAAAAAATTGTAATTAAAAAAATTGTAATATTCATAATATTTTGATGAGGCATTTTCTTAGTATTGCACTTAAAGTGAAATAATATAATTATTATTAATTACTTTCTGATATTATTAAAATTTTATCAGCTGGGCTCCTATTGATAACAGTCACTCTGAAAGGGTTACCCTGTTGAAATAAAGATGTTCTTGACTTAATTATATTCTACTGTATTCGCAGGAAAGAAGCTTTTACAGTTTTTCTTCAGACCTATGATAGTGTTTCCAAAGTAAGCAGATACAATAAACTAATATTATTATAAAAATGAGAGTATATGGACCGCTTGGCACTAATGAAATAGTTGAAGATATAGAAGAAATTTATAGTGCTTGGGGTGAAAGCCCTTGGAATTAAATTCGGAAAAATTAATTTCCATCATAATTACCGCGACCTAACATCTATTTCACCCCGGCCTGCTCTCAGTCTGACCTCTAGCTCAGCTGGAAGAGCATCGGTAGTACAATTCTGAAGGTCGTGGGTTCGAATCCCAGCGAGGTCGAAAATTAAATTTTTCCGAATTTAATTCAAGGGCTTTCACCCGGAATAACCTCATTCCCAAGCACTATAACTTACTTCTATATCTTCTTCTAATATTATTATATTCAAATGATTATGATTGAGTAATTTATTAATACAATAAATTCTATAAACTGCCTTTATTCCATGCATTCTCATCTTTCTTTAATCATAATAAATTATGTAAAGATTTTCCTCCAGTATCAGAAATTATAATGAATTGTGATTTTCATTTATTTGAACGAAATTGCTTAAAATCAGTATTGACATTGCTTATTTATTTCCAGCCTAAAGCCATCCATAGAGAAAACAAAACAGGTTAGTCAAAGTTCTAAATTATTTTGAATTGTTGTTTATAGGCATTCTTCAATTTAATACTATTCTATATATTATTTTATATACAATTTTATTTATTATTTATTTAGCTTTGCCTGTTTAATGTCCACAATTTAACAAATTAAGTGATTAAATCAAATAGAAATGAGGTGGCCGGAGAGGCAACAATTTCAGTTTGGCACCAATAACAATTGTGGGCCCTGTAAATATGACATGTATGTCTTTTATTTAGTAAGTTTTAATGAAGTCAGTCACCCAAAGAACTTATAGATGGCTGAGTTCATCGAAGATACTATAGTATGGTTAGATTTTTCCCAAATGCTACAGCCACTCAGATGTACAGTAACACATCCATTTCCTGCATCTATTTAATATCCATTTGATATACAGTGTACAGCTGTACATGTATCTTGATTGATTTTGTTTTTCCTTTTTTATATAAGAATCTTTTACCAGTAAGCTATAGTTTCATGTACCTCCTGTTCGCATCCTTAAGCTGCAGTTTTTACATTTGCTTGAAAAAACTTTGCTTTTCCATTTCTGTACACATACTTAATTTCCTGGCATTTTTTTAAAAGACCCTTCCCTACTCCCAGAAATTCAAATTTTCTTCCATAAAAACTCTGTAATTTTATTCTTCCTCTAAAATTTCTTCTTTTAGTCTGTAATTTTCTCACTTGTAAAGGATTCTACCAGGCAGAAGGTCTTAGATCCAGGTACAAAACAGATTGTTTAAACCTTGTCTATCAAACTATAAAGGACTCATACTTGTGACCCAATTGCTGGGTTACACTTTACGTCATTTACTGTCTCGTGCAGAAGCTTGCCAGATTTTCTTTCTGTGAGTTACTGTAGCTTGCTCAGACTTATAACAGCCCAGAGGTTGTTTCAGGGTATCAATAAAATTTAAAGTGTATATGACACGAAAACATTTCATTGTTTAAAATGTATAGTTTGTTAGTAATAATGTATATATCGCAATGAAATTTGTTTCGAAAGCTTATATTTCTTGAGATATTTGAGAAAACTAAGCCCAATTTGTGACATCATTTTGTTGACATACTCTAGATTCAGTAGTAATGCACCAAATATAAATTGTGATTTGTATAAAATAAAAACAAATTGCATATTCTATTCAGTTTCATTTGATAACTTTCGTAGTACTCTTCGAATGTTGGGAAACTGACAAGTGTACTACCTGAAATTAAGATTCTACATTCAAACAAATCTCATATTTGCAACTAAATCTGGAGACTTGTAAACAAAATGACGTCACAACTTATGCTAAATTTTCTTAAATTTCTAGAGAAATACGCTTTTGAAACACATTTAACCGTGATTTTCTTATCAATGCCAATAAACTACACGTTTTTAACATTACATTTTTTTCGTGTCATTATACACTTTAAGGTTAAAGCTGTCCAATAAAATTGCCAATCAACCGCTTTTTAAGGACAAAAGCTACTTGGCTATGTCTTACGGCTTTTGACCTGATAAACAGTCTGTCATCCTGCTCATTTATAACACAGCTGAATTATTATTATTATTATTTTTTTCAAATTGTCTCAGGAAAAGTTTATATTAAGATAACTGAGGTGTTGGATGTAATCAAGAGCCACTTCCATCCAAAAGAAGAAGAGAAATCTAAAAAACCTGCAGATAATAATGAGAAAAATGTACAGCTGTTCAGTTTGTTAGGTAATGTTTGACAAACATTAGATAATATTAGAGTTTGGAGACAGTTATGTTATGTATAACTATAATTAATTATTATGCAAACAACACAGGGTGCTGCAAATATCCAGGGATATGGCTTCTATCATTTAAAAAATGGAAGGCAAATGGCAAGTTGTGAGCGGCATTGTTTGGATAATCAAGGGAATTAAGGGTGACATGCTGGTGTTGCATTCCCAGCTCACCTCCGGGGTCTCTGGTTCAATTCCGTGACTCTGCTTCACATAGTGGGAGTAGAATTTGTTAGGTCTCTTCCTAAATGTTTTTCTTTCGATTCTCTTATTTTTCTCCTTCTACAAAACTTAACTTGCTAAATTCCAATTACATCTGTGAGTTAGCTGTGCCCTGTCTTAGATCAGCCGAGAGTTTTTTTCAGGGTGTGATCTATAAGTTAATCATGTTTTTTTATATTCCAGGGTCAATTCTTTGGCCTGTGTTATCAGAAGATATTATAAGAGATTGTCTTGCAAAATCTATTCCAAATACAAGTGCACAGGTATTTGCACGAATATGCACCGACGAATGAATGAATAAGTTCGTGAATGAATGGATGAATGAACAAATGAATGAATGAAAAACTCACACTTTTTCTAGATGGAATTTTTATCTTATCTTGTGTCCAAGATAATCTTGATAGGGAGATGTAGAAGATGTTTTTTATACTTTATTTGTACATGTAGCTTTATATTCATTGACATATGATCTGTCATTTGCAGCTTGAAAAATACCAAGAAGTCATTGCAATTACAGAGGATTTTGAATCTAAGCTGAAATTATTAGGTATGAATGATGTGCATGTAATCAATGAGAGGTGGGTAATGGTTTAGTGCATGTAATCAATGAGGTGGGTAATGGTTTAGTGCATGTAATCAATGAGGTGGGTAATGGTTTAGTGCATGTAATCAATGAGGTGGGTAATGGTTTAGTGCATGTAATCAATGAGGTGGGTAATGGTTTAGTGCATGTAATCAATGAGAGGTGGGTAATGGTTTAGTGCATGTAATCAATGAGGTGGGTAATGGTTTAGTGCATGTAATCAATGAGGTGGGTAATGGTTTAGTGCATGTAATCAATGAGGTGGGTAATGGTTTAGCTCATGTAATCAATGAGGTGGGTAATGGTTTAGTGCATGTAATCAATGAGGTGGGTAATGGTTTAGTGCATGTAATCAATGAGGTGGGTAATGGTTTAGTGCATGAAAAAAGGAAAACAAACCCTTGGCCAATTGCCCTTTTTCACTATGACGTCACTGCTTGTTTTTGTGGGGGATAGAATTGCCAAATCTAATAGAAAATCTCAACAAAATTTGCTCCTAGTGAAACAGTTTGATCTAAAATGGCCTGGTTTTCAGATAAAATATGTGTCAGTATGTACTAAAAAATATTCTGAGAGTTTGCTGTCTATTCTACTTCTCTTCGTGGATTGATACGGGTTTTAGAACAATTTTTGGTAAATTTACATTAATTTGACCCCCTCCGACGACCATGATCCTTTGCATTTAAACAATAGATTGTTAAAGATTGTTTTGACGTGACATTATAGTAAAATAGGACAATTATACCCTGCAATAATACAATACAACAAAAGATTGCATTTCATTGGCTAAGACTACAACTGTCAACATGCATTACAAGAAACATTACATGCATGTCATCTAATGCATGCAATTCAGTTCTGTAAATCTTGATTCTGCTTTGGCAGTAGTATACTGTAGTTGGCAATGTTAGTACAAGTACATTGTATATTGTTGTTAGTTGCCTCACTGCATTACATGTTGCAGACATTTTCACGCAATAAAAATATACAGTGTTAGTGGCATTGTGAGATGCAACAGATGCTTTAATGCACTTATATTGTTGGTGCAATGTGTGTTTTATCTAATGCTGTTCATACTTTTACTATAACAGGATTTCTCCAAGAAACCCCTTCTGCTCTAACTAAATATGTCAAGAACATAAGTGTGAATGTTGGAAATAAAAAGGTTTGTTAGTTGTTAGTGTTCACTAACGTCTGCTTCCTGTTGATTTTTTAGTTAACGCACTTTATTTATGTTTTGTGCCTGACTAAAGATGCTGCTTTTACTGTCACACATTTGGTTATACAAACAAATTTGCCCAAAGTGCTGGTGATTCGGGACAAAAAGGGGACTTCTTAAAAAAATATTTCAAACACGCGAGAGTGTTCTTCTTCCGATTTCCCAACACCGAAAAGTGAGTTGAAAAAACAAGGCGCAGCCCAGTTTTTTTAACTGACTTTGAGATGTTTGGAAATCGGAGGAAGAACTCTCTCAATTGTTTCAAATTACTTCTCAAACTCATGGATATTTTTTGGAGAAAATCAAAGAAAAAGTTTACGAAATTTAATGCAACTTAAGAACACATTTCCAAACCACCGTCACAGTAGTTATTTGCTTTGTTTTCTCATTAAATATTCATGAGTTTTAGGATACCATTAAAAAACTCTTTTGGCTTCAATGTAATGTTTGACATATCGGATCATGTGTGAGATGTAAAATGTCTATGTATATTCTAATACTCGATACCGAATAAAAAGGTCTGTCTGTTCGTCTGTCTGTTATTGACATCAATGTTTCTAGTAATAAAGCCTCCATACTATAAGTAAAGACACAGTGCTCAAGGGAATGCAATGTTGTATGAGATAGGGAAAACGTCGTGCCCAAATGAATATATGAATATTTATATTTAATGTGCAAGATGCTTGCTGATTCCTTACATGTACACCTATTTCAACAAAACGTCGGTAGGAGATCTGAAACGGTCGATCTGAGACCAACCGTAATTAATGTACCTTTATTGGGCTAAGACTAGAAAAATCACATCCCTAACGCTAATCTCATGCTTCATATTCCAATTGGAATATGGAAAAAGCCAAAATAAATGAAAGTCTAGGGTATGTCACCTCAACCCTCCACACTTAAAGATGTATTTCCTATTCATTCTTTTATTTATTTTTAGTGCCAAGAACTTCTAGTAGCAGCTCGTGATCTGATGAAAGATGACATCCATAACACAATAGCTATTGACAAGTATTCTGATCCTGCAGTTCTACGCAGCCTGGGAGAAATAGAGAATGCTGTCAATGGCAAAAAGCGAGAAAAAAGTGAGTAAGCAGGGGGATCTTGCGGTAAATTTGTATCATCGCGTCATTTACCACTATTATCTACACTTCTTTCGTCCAGTTTGTGAGCTCCTGTTCTCATGAGGGAATAAGAAATTATTTGATGACAGTCGACAAAATGATGTGATAATTTAGGAACGAGCTTACAGGTCCTTATATGCACATTTCTCACATTTTTGCATATTTTATTCCAACCATTCCAAGAGCGTTCTCTGCTGATTGTCATTAAGCCTCCCGCTCTGGCCAATTTTGTAAGAAGATACTGCAATCTCTCAAACCCCTGCCTGTCGATAACCTAGAAATTGTAATACATGTGTTGCCTTCTTTAAAAAGCAACATGTGAGTTGAATGTTGTATGTTGTAAATATAGGATGTAGTGGTAGTGTGTGTGGAGGGAACCTCATGGAAGAGCCTCGCATAGGGAGTGGTGGTTGTAAAATATAAGTTTATATATAAGTTTATAAGTTCCCTAAAGTGAATGGCCTCACCCCACACCATCAATGCTTTTTGAACTCCCTAACCTTTTTTAAGGCCATTTGCATTATGGCGTCATTTACTACCACTACCAGACTCCATTGCACACTGTCTTTTGTTCTGTTAATTAGCACCAATTGTCTCACTATTCCCATGAGGAACTACAAATTTGAATAAGAAAGAAAATTCACGAAGCATTTTGGTAGTGGTAGTAAAATGACGCCATAATGCAAATGGCCTATTATGACATAATTTGCTTCAATGTTTATACGTGTCTAGGCTGCCAATGGAGAATGATATTCACAGAGAACTAAGACAATTTACAATACCTGTCATCATCCTCCCACACGCTCCCCCCCCCCCCCCCCCCCCCGTCCCCCCACCACTTTGAAAACCAAGGAACGGTCATTAATTGGGACAAAACATTTGTTGGATTTTTTTTAGGAGTCTAGTCTGTCAATCAAGAATGAAGCCAACAACCAAGTGAGCCCATTCACGTTTCAACTACCATCTTGTCGCATTAGTGAGAGCACCAAAGAGTTGATGAAGCTTGCTTACAAAACTCTGTTAGAGGCTACTAAATCTACTCCACAGAGGTAAGGCCTTCTGCTTGAATTACATGTCCAGGAAAAGTTGAGCCAGAAAGAAGTATTGAAATACCATTCTCTTCCCGTCTGTATTTCCTCCCAGCCTTTTATCCAACCTCCATATAGGGCTTTTAAGTTGTGACGTATTTCCTGGTTCAATCACACAAAAGATCGCTAAAATCTTGCCACAACGTATTCCAAGGATTTATTCTCTACCTTCAACAATTAGATGTATGAACAGAAAATTCTGCTATGAACCGGAAGTCTTTTTTCGTTCGAGTTACGTCACATTTTACAGCTTTTTAGGGGTTTTGCACCATTCTCGACTTTCACATCCCATAATCCTTTGCGTCTTTGGGGGGTATCCAGAGGGTAAAAACCCACTTATTTTGGTGATGGCTGATCAGACAATGTTGAAAATACCTTGTTTGGTAATATAACCAGAAAAAGATAGAAGCTTGACGACGTTTAAGGCAGATGTTAAAACTTTTTTCGTAAGTCAATACATTTTCTGTAAGACCAAAACTCTTGATGATCTGTACACGCAAAAATAACTTGGAATAAACTGATAATCAGTATCGTACAGATAAAAGCAGGTAAAGTATAAAATCAATTAAGAAACCTTTCAATTGGGGACAATTTTTTGATTGGTAACCCTCCAAAAACGCAAGGCATTATGATGATGTGAAAGTCGAGAATTGATTCACTAAGTGTAATGCGTTTGTCTTGTTTTAGTGCCATCCAGCTCTTCTACACTGTCCGTAACATGTTCGAGTTATTTTGTAATGTTGTCCCAACATACCACAAAGAAAGCCTGGTAGGTTACAATACTAATAGTTGCAATCCTTAGTAGGACGTTCTTGCTAGATACCGCAAACGTTCTAACTTTCGACAGTCAGCAAAGCATCATAACGAAGTTTTCCAGTGCTTTAAGAGCTGCCATATCGAATTTCATTGATTCTGAGTGTTTCTTCGTGTTTTGCGGGCGTGTTTCTGGACCTGATTCGTTCCCAACGGTTAGCGGTAAACCTGATGCTAAAGGTCTTTAATAATACTACACCTCAACACTTCCAGTTGAATGAATATAATTTCAATCCCAATTTATTAGCCGAATGAAACCCAGAGATTCCTTGTTTTACTGCATGTTGCGTCATCGCCGCCATATTGGTGGTATTTGACAAAAGATTTCTCAGCTGTATTAATATCACCAACATGGCCGCCATGTAAACTCTATCAGCGGTGTGTGGGGATGGTGCAAAGACCTTCAATATGCTCAAGGGCTAGATATTTGCCAACAAACGATTCCTCATAAGTGCCTTTGTTTCCACCAACATGGCCTGCGTTATCTCTGTCACTTAACTCTATCAGCGAGGATAGTTGCAAAAACCATCTGTATACTTCAGGTTTAGATATTTTCTAATCTCCAACCGTTGTGTTATCCTTAGACAAACTTACCGCAGTTGGCTGCTCTACACCATAATAACTGCATGTACATATCGCATCTGCTTCTCACCATGGGACATCAGTTCAAGTCTCAGCTACCCGAACCCTTGAACCAAGGCGCTGCTACATTCATGGACCTGGTGCCTACTATCAGAAGCCTTGGAGAAAACTGTCTTCTGGAACAGCTCGTAAGTTTTATTTGCATCTATTAAGTAACATTCTTACGGGGCGCGTGCATTTTTTTTTGCTCCGCCTCTCACCAATGCGGAAAGCATGGGTGGCGTGCGCTGCTAATGCGCCGCCTCTCACCAATGCGACCCAAGTTCGAGTCCCGCCGTACTCGGTTTCGTATGTGAGTAGAGTTGTTTGTTGGTTCTCTCCTGTGCTTCGAGGGTTTTTCTCCGGGTTCTCCTGTTTTCCTCCCTCCGTAAAATCAACTTCTAAAAAATTCCAATTCGATCTTGGGCTTTCACCTAGCATGGTTCTGTGGTTCCGTTCGTGATCGTCCCACTCTGTGATTACAGACAAAACTGGTGGAAAATAAAGAGGGCGGTGCGCGTTTTCGAGCTTTCTATTTCTTCACGGACGGACAGATTTTTATTTAAACATTTTTATTGATTATTGATTTCCTTCTATAGAGAAGGCAACGCTCTCAGCTGTTGAACATCATACGAGATGTTGGTGGATTAGCTGATGCTCACGAGGATGCTAGAGGAGAAAAAATAGAGAGAGCCATCAAACAGGTACTAACTACTTGTTATGAATGCTTACTAAACAATGATTGGTGCCCATTTTGGAGGACATTGAGGGTTTGAAATAATAATCAAACTGACATGTTGAAGGACATGGGTGGGTTGCAATCATTTTAATGGTATTACAGAAACAGACTTGGCGGCCATGGGGGAGATTATGAGTCCGTACAGGGGCACTTGGGCGAAAATCTCACCAAAGTAGAACTCTTTCGTTAGAGCTGGAACTTTGCTAAAATAATCTTGAATACATTAATCGCCACTAACTGAACTATCTCTCTGATTCGAAAGCAAAGGGCCAACACATTCATGTTAAAACAATATATACACCTACTTGCAACAAGGTTGTCATACAAGAATAGAACATTTGTAATTTAGTAAATAAGTGATTTCGTAATTTTACCGATTATAGTCAGGTGGCTTAACGCACAAAAAAGGCTATATCGTGACAAGAGTAATAAAAGCATGAAACTAGGCACACACTTAAGTCATACCCAACCAAATCATATTAGAAGGGGTGCCCGAGTCAGACTTAACCACTAACATATCAGAAACACCAGGCAGCACTAGAATTCATAGATTTAGTTACGTTAGTTTTCCCAGTCTAAAGGGAAATTCTTTTAGCATTGTTATTATGTCAACCTATTTATTCACTGCATGATAGCTACAATGTTACATGAGCAGAAACGTACAAAAACAAATACTGATCTTATTTTTTATTTATTCATTTTCGTTTTTGAAATTACGTCTTTATCTGCATACCGGTTGCATCATGTCGTCCAAAATATCTTTTTCTTACTGATGAATTCGAGTTTGACGTCAGTGATAATTTATTCCTAATCGTTAAATTTACTAAATCACTAATTTACTGAATTACAAATGTTCTATTCTTGTATGACAACCTTCTTGAAAGTAGGTGTAAACCATTTTCGAATTCTGTTTTCCCAATAATTACCGCGTGTTCACCACGGGTTTTGAGTGGTGTTTGTAACTGTTCGTATTTCTTGTCAGGTGTTACATCAACTTCTTCATCTCAAGAAGATGTGGCTTGGTATTTTACCATTAAATCTATTCCACCAGTCATTGGGTGCCTTGTTAGATGCAGTCCTGATAGATATCATTGACAAGGTCTTACAGCTCGAGGTATGTCTATTCTTTACCAACCTCCCCTCGGTATTTTTGATCTTCAAGCTGCAAAACCAGAGTTTTTGGAGGTTGTTGAAATATCCTTAATTTTGGTATCATTTTTCGGCTTCCGTATGTTTATTTTTCGAAGTAACAATATTTTCCGTATGTTTTCCCATTTCAGACCACGTGTCATTCTCAGCAAATATATATAATGGTTGCTCTTGACCACGTTTTCGTCGTTTCCCTACATTTCACTTTACCTTTTGCAATTCTTCTCGACAAAGACGAGTATTCTTATTTTTTATCTACTTCTTGGAGATTTTTGCCGTAAACGATAATCTTAAACTCTCTAATGTCAGCGTTTTAACGAGCGTATTATTTTGTTTTTACGTAAAGCCTACTGTACGTGTTGAAGCGCAAACACAGTAATGTGGAAGGGGTCAACCTAAGAAATCTTAACTTTCTTTCATTCTAGGATATATCCTCAGATGAAGCTACTCGTCTTCATTCTATACTGTCCATAGTCATAAACCGAGGTCCTGAATTATTCCTGGAACCTACAAAGGACAAGGACCAATCACAGGTCGACCCTCTTATTGTGGTTCCTCATTGGTCCGAAATATAAACAGGTGGTTGGCGCGCTGGAAGCCAGTCTCCAGGATTTAGCAGATGGATGGTCAGACGGGAAAGGGCCGTTGGCACTTGATCTTACAGCCAATGAAGTTCGAGGTCTGATAAGGGCGTTGTTCCAGAATACAGATCGAAGAGCTGCGGTGTTGGCGAAAATTAAAGCTGTTCAATAAATTATGAGTTATTTAGTGAAGGACAGCTAAAATATGAATCGTGCCTGATAGAGGTTTTGCATCACCACATGACGGCAGCCATGTTAGATGGAACAATACAGTCGTTTTACGTAAGAAAGAATTCAATTCCCGAGAGCAAAGGGGTTTTATCGTTCTGCCATCTAATCGCAGGAAGCCCAAACAGTATTATGGGATGACCACGTGATGGTGCAACTCTAGACCAGTTCCAAATAACCGCCGTGTTTCTTGATTACGGACCCATTTACGTAGGCTTAACCGCGACTTTGTTAAGAATTTGCACGTGTTCCATCGAATTTCAAAGTGTTCGTCTTGTTGAAGTTGTGCATTCTTTACTTCATCGTTGGTATTTGTGAATATTCAGGGTTCGTGCTCAGGTTACCACTTAAAATTCAAGGAGTATTCAAGGAGTATTCAAGGAGTATTCAAGGAGTATTCAAGGACCTAAAAATGAATTTTCAAGGGATATGTTCAGCTAACTATGTCAAGGTTATTCAGGGTGGTTGCACATGGTTGACTTTCTGACTAGATCTATATCAGAACCATGCAAGTAATGATAAAAGCAAAAATTCCAGGAGTTTTCAAAGGATTTTAAGGAATAGCACGAACCCTGGCTATAATTTAAACACTGGTACGAGGCTTACCCTGTGTAAATGAGTCTGTTATCAAGAAACAGTGGCAATTTGGAACTAGAAACTGGACTGTTGTCTATTGTTAGAGCTAAAACTGTGTTGATCAGTTTGTAGAGGGTTTGATCAGATGTAAGTATTAAAATGTATAATATTACGCAATAAGAGAAGTGAAACATCCTGTCATCTATTCATTTCATCTATTCATTCTTGGATTGCTTCAGCTTGTCTCCATCTTTGAATTAAATAGACCTCTCTTCAGCTAGAGTGTAATGCTTCCCTATAAACCACGTGGCATTCCCTATAGTATCGTTTCTTGGTTATTGTTGCACGCGGAATGGTAATACGAGCAAAATTTGCTCTGCAACTTTCTACGCAACGTTGTGCGCTTTTACCACACCTTTAAAGTAACCATTTTAGAAGATTCAAAATCTTTATTATTTATAAATATGGTTGATTAAATATGAAATATAAATAGATCAAAGTCAGAAAATGGAGAATCCTTTGGGGTCATTCTAAAGCTATGCATTCGATTGGACGATTTCCACTTGATCGTAAGGTGCTCTCAGTCATAAGTACTTGTGGTAAGAACTGGTAGAAAATACCTTCTTGCTTTTAATTTCGTCATCTGAAAAAGAAAATCTCGTAAAACGATTGTATCGTTCTTGCCATCTAACATGGCTGCAGTCACGTGATAGTCTATTGTTAAATATTAAGAAAGAGGATGAATGGATGATGGGATTGACGAGAGAAAGAGAGCCGTAGAGAGGATGTATTACTTACGGGGAGCTATGGGGTCAAATGATGATGGAAGGCTGCTAGTATACTGGACTATCTGTTGGGTGATGTGTGGATCACTAACACCATACCTAAAGTAAAAGTAAGCATTGTGAACATGAATGCACTTCGATTTTAAGTTTACGTAGGGAATTCTTCCGTCACGTCACGTCACATTCAATCAGAATGTTTGGACACGGCACTGCCAAGAAGAAAGTTCGTACCGTGAAAATCTTAATCATATAGAAACTCCTCTACGATAACTATTTGGAGGCATTCAATCGAGCATAAACGTTTATATTGTTTACCAGAAGATTATCCACTCGCCATTTTGCCAGCTTCCACTTGATCTCACAAAATACCTGGATAACAATACGTACGTTTAGTTTTAGTTATCAACATTTTCAAAAGCATTTGGAATACATACATAACATAATGGGGATCTGCGAAATTCTAGACGCGTCTTGCGCATGCGCAGAAAAATAGCAAGCGATAAGCATAAAATGCTTGTACACAATGAAATGCCCCAAAAAATATTTTCAAGGGTACGAGCCAGTGGAATGTTATGGATCGCCTTAATTGGCGTTCACAAAACCCGATTTTTCCCCGATGACGACGTCAAATTGTAAGACTCGGCGCGTGTTGATGAGAAACGAACGCAAAGATCCTTTGGTTTGAAGGGGCACGTTAACAGCAAAGAAAGATGAGTGAATTTAGTGCTTCAAAAATACGAAACAGTACCAAGGATTGATGCGATTGGTTGTTCTAGATCTCCAGCAAAGTCGAGGACAATCATTCTTAATTTGTTTCCATAAATTATCGCTAGTTCCCAGGCCTTGACTTTCTTTACTGATGGTGAATTTATCCAAGTACGGGATTCCACACTTTTCTGAAGGAGTCGTCAGTATTGCAGCAGCAGTATAGCTGATACAAGAAAAAAGAAACAATACATAAAACAACGAGATACACCATACCTGACGTTTTTAAATAAAACGGGAATTAATGGCGGCATTGTGGTAGTGCAGTCGGCATTGATTTTTGAGGTCTACGGTTCGATTCCTGGACTTGGCATAACTTGTGGGTAGAGTGTGTTAAATATCTCCTTTGATTCAGTGAGGTTTTTCTGGTTACTGGTTTTCCTCCCTACGCATAGCTTAACAAGCTAAATTTCAATTCGATCTGTAAGTTAGCGGTGCTCTGACTTTGTTCGGCTGTTTCAAAGGATTGATAAAAATTGAAGGTTTTGCCATCTTTTTCTTTTCTTTTCATTTCAATTGTTCTTATTGATTAATAATTAAACATCCTTACCTTTCTGTAACATATAATGTATGCAGCCTTTCTTTCAGTGTTAAAAAATAATCCTCATTTAGTGTCTTGTCAAACGATCTAAAGCACAAAAAGAAATACAAATCGGTTGATGCAGTTTCTAGCCTGCCTCCTACGAAGACGTTCTCAGCTCGTTACGAAACATTCCTCTCGCGGAGAAACGTTGCATGACAACGTGACGACCCTGAGAACGTCTACATAGTCACATGTTTGTGCAATACCTCTATTTGGTTCAGTCATGGTTGTTAAAAAACACAGACATTCTCAGGTCGTTATAATTACGTAACGTTTCTCTCATAGAGAAAAGTTGCATGACAACGTGACGACCCTGAGAACGTCTGCATAGTCACATGTTTGCACAATACCTCTATTTGGTTCAGTCATGGTTGTTAAAAAACACAGACATTCTCAGGGTTGTCACACAACGCTTCTATCATTAGGAAACGTTGTGTGAAGACGTGACAACCCTTAGAACTTCTGTGTAAGATGCCGGGGGGTGGGGCTGTTTATGACAAAAGATATAATTAATTGCACTGAGTTCGTGTTTCAAATATCACGTCAGCTCGCAATTTTTTTTTTTTTGACGACCATAATAACCAGTTTTGGTCAACACGAAAGTAGAAGCGGAGGAACTTGGACCTTGAGTGAAATTCTGTTTATGACAAGAAGCTCGAAAAACAATCCCCTATTCAGCGGATCATTCCCGTATAGTCCATATATGGGAGTACCCCCGCCCCACCCCCCGCCGGGTAGGATGACAGGCTTTTTCTGCTCCATACCTTACTAAGAGTTGTGTCAACTTGTCTACATCAACCCCTTCTAGAGAATGGTAGGTGTTGATTGGTTCAGAGGTTTGAAACAATGTACCTGACCCTAGAGAGAAACGAAGGAAATCAAATCAACTAATCAATACTACTAAATACCATAATCGACTGTGCTTGGTTGCCTCACTGGACTTTGAAGATGACTTCCTCTCAGGTTGTAGAAACGTCAGTCACCACCAATAACAGTCTTTCTCAAGACTGCACTCGCCCGGATGAACACAATTCACAACAAATCAACTAAGTAACTCAATACGAAATGGAATGGTGAGTAGACCTCTTTCTGATACGATTTTAATTATAGAGAAAGTATATAAAGCATAGAGTGGTGGGGTTACGTTTTCTAATAACCTGAAATCTTGGTGTTTTGCATATTGTCCCACTTACCAGCAAATTCAATTGCTTTTTAGATGTGCTTCTCATTGAAAATTGAGCTGTCGCTACACCACCCCTAATTTCCTACAACACTTACCACAGTGTGTAAAAAGCTCTCTTATCAGGCTATCAGCACTTGTTATTACTGCTGAGGTAGCTTGTGGCATCTTCAGGAGCAGCTGTGATATCTCCATTATCTTTGAAATGAAACAAATGTACACATCAATATGGCTTAGTAATAACTGTGTAATGATCCTTACTAAGGCATAAAAATCTTACTAAATTTGAAGAGGACTTGTCCATCCAGGGTTGCCGTAGAACAGGGTTTACTCCACCAGGGATATTAATGCAGTCTATCACCTATTATGTGTGGATTGAAGAAAAAATAATCATCATTAATCATTCATTTGTTCGTTCGTTCATTTGTTCATTCATTCTTCATTTGCTGCCATTCATGCATTCCTTCTTCTTTTGTGGTCATTCATTCATTGTCAGGTATTCATTTGCTGCCATTCATGCATTCCTTCTTCTTTTGTGGTCATTCATTTATTGTCAGGTATTCATTTGCTGCCATTCATGCATTCCTTCTTCATTTGTGGTCATTCATTCATTGTCAGGTGTTCATTTGCTGCCATTCATGCATTCCTTCTTCTTTTGTGGTCATTCATTCATTGTCAGGTATTCATTTACTGCCATTCATGCATTCCTTCTTCTTTTGTGGTCATTCATTTATTGTCAGGTATTCATTTACTGCCATTCATGCATTCCTTCTTCTTTTGTGGTCATTCATTCATTGTCAGGTATTCATTTACTGCCATTCATGCATTCCTTCTTCTTTTGTGGTCATTCATTTATTGTCAGGTATTCATTTACTGCCATTCATGCATTCCTTCTTCTTTTGTGGTCATTCATTCATTGTCAGGTGTTCATTTACTGCCATTCATGCATTCATTAATTCATTTATTTCCTGTCATTCATTCATGAATGCATTAATTCTTCATTCAAGTCTTGCATTCATTTTTTATTCACTGTCATTCATTCATTCACTGTTATTGTTGTGCACATTAATGCATTAATTCACTGTTATTCATGATGCATTCATTCTTCATTCAAGTCTTGCATTCATTTTTTCATTCGCTGTCATTCATTCATTCATTGTTGTGCACATTCATTCATTAATTCACTGTTATTCATAATGCATTCATTCTTCGTTAATTGTCTTGCATTAATTTTTTCATTCACTGTCATTCATTCATTCATTGTTGTGCACATTCATTCATTAATTCACTGCTATTCATAATGCATTCATTCTTCGTTAATTGTCTTGCATTAATTTTTTCATTCACTGTCATTCATTCATTCATTGTTGTGCACATTCATTCATTAATTCACTGCTATTCATTTCAATCACTTTCATTTATTTATTTATTCATTCATTCACGTTGTCACTATCTTTGACACTCCATTAATCTATCACCTTTCTGTAAATCCCTAACTCCCTCACTCACCTGCTTGCTGGCTTATTCCTACATTCACTCAGTTTCCTCAGTCCACAAGCAAAATTTAAAATATAAATTTAACTTATATAAAGTTATGACAAAAAAACAATACTATTAGAAGAATAAGCATGAATCGACAAACCTCTCCATTCTCATTGACGAGTCCTCCACTAGTGTTTAGAAATATGACCTTAGTAGGTTTGAGTATACTGGCTATCTTGATAGTCGTGTGTGTGGGGTCAGTGTAAACAACTTGACCTTCTTGAGTTTCTCCTACAGCTGTTAGTACTGGTATGTGGCCAGAACTGAGTACCAAAATAATCCAGGTCCCAGAGTGAGTATATCATTAGATAATAGAGAGTTTAAGATTTTTGTTAACTGCAAACGTGAAACATCAGTCGACCATTAAAAAATGCCTTAAAATTAGTGAAAAGGAATCGCACAAATGTCCAAGTGCTAGATAAAAATAAGAATATGTGCCTTTGTCGAGAAGGTTTGCATTTAAGGTAAAGTGAATTGTAGGGAAACGATGAAAGCATAGTCATGTTTGCCATTTGCGGGGAGAAAAGAACTGCAATGCGAGCAACAAAATTGGTGAAATTGAGGCCCTTCAACATTCTATTGCACTGAAATGAAATAATGTATTTTGGTATTGCTTTTCTTAAAACAAAAATCAGCAAAGATAAGCTTTTGGAGTAGCTGTTCTCTTTACTAAGTAAAACAACTTTCAGCATAAGACTAAAATGAACCATGTTTTGTACTTTCCAACAATTGTTAATAGAATATAGATCAATGTCACTGTCATTGCTGTCCCGCACCTTAAGGTCCGGCCCTAATGGTTACTTATAGAGGGTGAAAGCCTCTGAGAGATAGTTACCAGTACTTTTATTTTGCAGAGGCAGAAACTGGAATTTCCCAGTGGTTAGGGAGTGTGTGAGGAGGGGAAGCAGGTCTAGGGGACTGCAATGTTGAAGGAAGGGAGAAACAATGACACTCAATTGAAGAATTGTTGTCAGAAACACAGAACATAAAAGCTGAGACCGAAATGGCACATGGGAAGTATGCTAATTAGATGCATGCCCTGACCGGCAACCCATGGCATCATCCACTGTTTTTAATATGCTTTAGGCATTCTAAATTGACTGCATGGATGGTGCAAATGAATAAATTATGATATAATTATGCCATTTCCAATGTGTCATTTCAGTCTCAGCGTTTATGTTATGTGTTTCTGAATCCGACAACGATTCTTCAATTGAGTGTATAAACAAATCCAAATACCTTAGACACCACCTCAGATGTTTGGTATCAACATGCTCAATTATCCCAACTTCATTCCTGAAATAAAAAAACACACTCATTTCTAGTTATTACTGTGATTGACGCTTGTGCAAACAGGTTTTATTTAAGAAATAAAACACTTATACATCATTTCAAAAGTTAAAAAAAGCTGAAAAAATGAATCAAGGGGAGGCTGATTAGCTACTGAGGGTGTCAGTGCCATTACTCCATTCAGTTATATGGTACAGTTCTTAACCAATCTGCACAGTGGCATGTGTAGTGTGATACAAAAAATCAATCATATTCATTTACTTACACATTACTAGAGAGTTTAGCTGAAATCATATGACTTGAGCATAAAAAAGGTCGTGCCTTGACTCCATTACTTTCCAGCATGTCTACAAGTTTGATATTGTCATCTATCAGTTTTTGTTGTTTTTGCTTGTCTAAGATGCCAACTTTTGGCTCTCCTGCGGATTGCGCAATACCATGAACTAGGACTGAATCCATTCCATTACGATGTAAAAATGCCAGACAAGAGACAAGTCTTTCAAGCTGAACAATGATAAGAGAGATATGTAAATAAAAGAGGAGTAAGTTACCATCAAAGAATAAGACTTTCATGTGGGAAGTCGAGGTCTGGCTGGACCAAAACTCAGGGTCTTAAAATAACTGAGGAGAAAGTCTGCTGCTTTTGTAAAAGATATAGATCCTGTTGTTTTTAAAAGACAATTTCTGGTAAAATGTATACCCTATGTAAGACAGCAAGCCCAAAAACCATAATTTATCTAGTGGCACAAAACCACATGACCTGTTAGACCTCCTCGGATCTGAATCTCAATGAATCTAAATGCAATCCAATTTTAATGCTAGCTTCCCATTGGTATTCAAAAGAGGGATTAAAGTAACAGTAATGTGGTGCTGCAATGTTGCTAACTCTGCCTATATTTTTATGCAAAATGTTTGAGTAACTAATTTTTACTCCCCCCCCCTCTCCCCTCCCATGCACTCTTAACCTTATTGCCCTACAAAGCTTGCACAAAAAATGTTGGCACCCTTTTTTCTCTGCATTTAAACTGCTTACTATGATGTTTGTGTGTCAGCCCCCAATCTTTATCCCCCTCTTTGTAAATAATGACTGATCCCCAATCAATTACCATATTTTGATCATCAAAAACAGCTGGTGCAACCTCCACCACAGCAAAAGGTTCATCAGGTGTCATTTCCAACTCTTGAAAATGTCTGAGCCAAAAGCGAGCTTCTTTAGGATCAGTTCCAACCTATTAAGATGAAGAAATGGTGATTTACATTATTGGAGGGGCAAATGACATTGATTGAGGTACTCTTTCCATTTCTAGGGGTCATAATTGACACAACTGTTTTGTTGAAGAGGAGTTACTTGGGTTACATGACCTCTTGTTTATGACCTCTTGTTTATGAATTCTCAGCTCATTTAATCTTCTCTAATTAGCCTTTATATTTCATATCTCCATCCTTCTTTGAGGATCCTGAAGGGGGGCCGTAATTAATACTATTTTCCCACCCAAAATTTTTCCAAATCTCAGTTCTGCCATGTTGTCAGTGAACCCTTTCGCAAAAAAGGGGGGCTGGGGGTCGTAGAGGGATATGGAGAGAGAAAAAAGCGAAAATGCCTCATTTTCTACAACCCTCTATTGTTATGCCCATATTCTTTTTGGGAATCCCTGTTTATTTCCAACATTTTGAAGTCTCTCCTAGCTATATAAGTGTCATCAACTATTTCAAACCCCCTTTAAAAGGCCACTAAAATTTCAAGCCCCTATGAATAATGAATGGTCCCTCATAAAAGGGATTTCAGCGATCACATCAAACTTTGATCAATGCTTTCTTTTATTGTGGGCCAAAAGTCAAATAACCTTGTTTGGACTTGCTGTTGTGCTATAGGACTGAAGTTTTACTGCTAAACTCCTATAAGAGAACTTTTAAAATGAAACCTTTTCCTTCAAAATTTGCTTAAATAATAAACTTACCTCTTCGAGAAATCGTTTTAAATCTCTTGAAGGTTGGTTGGTGAAGAAGCCACGCGATTGTGTTGAACAAGAAGACTGTCGTATTTGTGTGCTACCAGCAGGAATACCGTCCCCTTTAGATGTCTTTTCTCTGCTTGAATCATTACAAACTAAACGTTTTGCGTTATTCATTAGTACCTTTATACGTTCACCACTGTTATTAAGTCGTGCTGGTCGGCAAGAATGCATTTTTACTTGTCTTTTGGACGTGATCGATAAACCTTTTCTTTACTTGTTCTTCATTCAAGGACCTGCCCCAAATGTACAAACATTTCACGAAAGATTGTGATAAAACTGTTCGGAGATCACAGTAAGAATGCATTTATCATTGTAGATAACCTTATCATGTCTCTGTTCACTAAAAAAACTGAAAATATTTCGGTCTGAATATAAGTGCCTCTCCGCAAGACACAAAATATCACTCAATTAGATGGTAACTCAACACTTTATGCTTTATGTATCCTAAGGGGGGAGGGGTACTAAGGACATTGAAAAATAGTTCTTTGATCCAATAAACCTTGATCTTAAAGCTCCCTTCAGTTATACTAAAAAAATTATTGTAAAAAAGGAACTGTTTTTAATTTTGTCCTGTTAATTTTTTTATTTTTGTTTATTAAAGTTTCCCACCAGTGCCCTCTCCTCATGGAGCAATGGTCCATCCTACCAAACCGACACCAAACCTAAACAAAACTATAAAATTTGAATATAACGTCATGTGGTTTTTCCCTTTTTGATCCAGCATTGTTTTGGATGATGAAATAGTTGGCCTAAGGTCTTGCCGACAGACAAGAAAACTACTTCCGCCTTACTAAGAGCGAACCTCTTTGATTTAAGCCTTTATTCTTTTCAGCCAAAAAGAGTGTGAAGGGCTGCTTTTACCGTAGAGTTAAGTTCATTTTTGTTTTTGTCTTTTTTGGTCTTTTTTGTAAAGAAAATTTGCTGTCTTTAATTGACGTGTTACGTAGTATATCGGATTTTGCTAATCATTTAATCAACACTATTGTACAAATAGTAAAACAAATCAGAATTATTTAGTTTTTGGGATCCAAGAACTATTAAAGCGATCAAGAATGGCACAGCTTTTGAAAGCCTCTGGTTTTCTCGGCCGATCGATTGTTCGTACATTACGCCAAAACGACCTCCTCGTTTACAAAAGGCCGGGTTTGGCTTTCTTCCACACAACACCAAGGGATTCTGCTCACAGTATCGAGCCGAGAAAGGTATTTTTAAACACATCTAAAGCTTATGCTGTTTACTTAATTTATGATGTTTAAATAACTGTAAGATCCTTGTTCTTGTTCAAATACCTTTCAGCAAACAGAGGTTATAATTTGGTTTGTTTTGCTTTATATGCGTTATTAAGTGCCGGTTTGTTATTTGCATAATAAACGTAAGTTCTTAATGACCTTGAAAAAAAGCCCTAAAATGAATTAAATAGCCTTTTAATTGATTATTTCAAAAATTCTTTTTCAACCCACCTGTTCAGCTATCGAATACATGCCTTCCAAAAAAATTATAAGAAATCTATAAATGAAATGGTGTAACTTCGATTTTGCTCACGTAGCTAGGTCCTCATGTACGGCTTGTCGACGGCTTGTCGACGGCTTGTGAAGTCATTGAACCGATCAACGCCAAAATAGTCTGCTAAGAGGGTGAGGAAGGGAAGATAACAGGATATATATTGTTTCTGTATTTGTTGGTTGTTTAGACCTTCAGGGCCTCACTTGTACTAGAGGATGGAACGAATCTTTCAGGTTTTTCATTTGGTCACAGCACTTCTTCTACTGGAGAACTTGTATTTAATACTGGATTAGTTGGGTAAGTAGAATGATATTGTCCGTTTTATTTCCCCCCATATTTTATTGGCCTTTTTTGGCATTTATAATCATCCTCACCATCCTCATTAATATTATTATTATTATTATTATTATTATTATTATTATTATTATTATTATTGATTAAGTTTTAGTTTTTGCGCTACAACTAAATGTGAGAAAAAAATGTATGATGAATGTTTAATGTTTTTATAGTATCTTTCATGTACTTATATGTAAGAGATAGCTAATCGTAAATACTCCATTTTACAGTTCCATTCAGTGACCGCGAATAATAGTTCCTAGCCTTGGCTAGGAACTATTATTCGCGGTCACTGAATGGAACTGTAAAATGGAGTATTGCCTATATATAGCGAGATTTACGATGGAATTTAAAGTTTACATTATTATTATTATTATTATTATTATTATTATTATTATTATTGTTATTATTATTATTGGAGATCTGGCCTTTTTTAACCATGGATGATGCTGGGTAGTTTGAGGGGTGGAGAGGAGGGGGGGGGTTAGGAGAATATAGAGGAGGCCGGTATATAGCCTCCCAAATGAATGTTGGATGTGGGGGGAGACCTCTTTTGCACTGTTCCTACATTTAACTTGCAACCTTACATTTTAAAAGCTAGATTGCATTTGATATAGAAATAATGACTCAAAAAATATCAAAATATTGTGATTTCATTTTCATAGCTACCCTGAAACACTTACAGACCCAAGCTACAAGGGTCAGATTCTTGTGTTGACATATCCTATTATTGGGAACTATGGAGTACCTAATACCACTGAGCTGGATGTGTATGGCTTATTCAAAAATGTTGAGTCTTCGAATATTCAGGTATTTGAAACATTTACAAATCGTCCGCTCACTGAGGGGAAGGGAAGGGGGGATTTGGTGTTCGACCTAAGATACGCTCCTTTTAAGCTACCCTATATATGTCTATCCGGCCTGCCGGTCTATTTTTTTGTCTGTCTGTCTGTCTGGGATATATCTGTCTATCTGTATAGAGTTAATTCTGGTCTGTCTGCCGGTCTATCTATGTGCATGTCTGTGTTTTTTTTCTTTCATACTTTCCAATAGACACGATGAGATTCAGTTTCAGTTTCAGTGCATTACTAATTAAAGCATTCAACCTTTGGCTCATAAGTTTTTTACCTATCAAACTTTCTCACTAAAAAATGTCTGATACATTTTAGGTTGCTGGTCTTATAGTACAGGATTATACTCATGGATACAGCCATTGGAATGCTGTAAAATCTCTCTCAGAATGGCTCAGAGAGGATCAGGTTTGTCGTGTGACATCGTTTATTTGCACATGAATGACTGTGTATTGTACTGGCTAATCTAGGAAAAGGGTGGCTTTACCCGTCAAACCAGAATTGAGGTTATTTAGCTGAATGATTTATCAAGCGTGTAATGAGAATCTTTTCAAGAACGAGAATCTTTGACGTTATTTTGCAAAAATAAAAATAAAAAAAGACAAATATAATTTATTCTACTTCGAGATTGCAAGGAGCGATCGCGCAATTCATCCGAGCCAGAGGCTCGTGTTAGGCATATTCGAAGTTGTACCCCTTTACCCCCTCAAACTATCAATTTTCCTTATGGGGGTATTTAAAGCTACAGATACACACAGAACAGAAAGGAGTCGAAACAGACGAAATTCTGCGGGATTGAACCGATGCTCCAAACTGCGCACAAACCAACTGAGCTACGCCTGCTCTATGCGAAAACGCAACATACACAATGAATAAGGAATTATATGCTGCTTCCATTGGTATTTCAACAGGTACCAGCGCTTTACGGCATTGATACAAGAAGATTAACAAAGATAGTGAGAGAAAAGGTCAGTGTAAGAAAGCAAGATATTTGATCGAGCGTATGAATGGATATACCATACCGAAGGCAAATTCGTAGCTGTACTGTAATCGTACCGTATCTCTAACTACATATTGTGATTGGATGAATTAGAGCAATTTTCGCATGACTGTGAAAATCCCAGTGACGTAAGCATGCCGTGCCGTGCAGTGACCGTGAGGCTTTTTAGAATTCCAAATGGCTGACATTTTTCCCGTACAATGTGTTTGGTCTGAAAGAGCCGTGACCTTGGCGTGTCCTAGTCCGCGCAGTGTTTTCCCGTTTTCCGGGTATTTGATTTGATGCAGAGTTAATTCTCGAACAATGTGATTGGTCTGGCGTATCGCTTGCTATGTCACGACCGTGTTCGTGCTGTTAACTTTTCACTGTCATACGAAAACTGCTCTGCTGGAAGACAATTGGAAGGTATTTCAATGTCATGCCGCAGCGTGTACGTGCTGTAGGACATTATTACCGCCTATATACTATCGTACGCATGCAATCATACCAAAACCACTCTACGGCACCAGATTTAAATCAACCCCGGCCCGTAGGCTGGTTTTAGAGACGCGTTGGATGAAAATTCCAAAACATTTTTGGTATCCACTAACAGAATCTGAGTTTTTAATGATCCTTTTGAGTTATCTTAGTCGGGTATATCCTGCTTCTTGTTTAAACACAGGGGACCCATTTGGCGAAAATTGAGTTTGAGGACCAGACTGTTGAATTTACAGATCCTAACAAAAGAAATTTGATGGCTGAAGTATCAACAAAGGTACGAAGGGGAAGGGGGAGGGGAGGGTTTGGTTGAAACCACTAAAATGTAACTAACTGTGTAAACTGGGCTAACGCCTTTCCAAAAGTGGGAATTTTAAAGATTTTCCGGGAGGCATTGTTACGAATCCAAAAATCGAAGTCACAACTATTAGAATTAAAGTCAAAACTATGTATCTTAACTATATCTGTATCTTAATAATACCTCAATAATAATAAATAATACCTAATATAATATCTTTATCTATATCTTTTACTTTCTCAGTATTAACATAACTTTTTCTTTACCCTGGGAAATTCAAACGAGTTTAGAATATATTAAGGGTAGATATGAAAAATGTAGTAAAAACAGTTCACCCGGTACCTCTCTCTTGGGCGAATACCGTGTACCACCTAACTACACGCCAACAAACACATCTCCCCGCCCTCCGGCCCGATCTCGAAAGGTATAGATGTACTCTTGTTCTCAAATATCTCTAAAACGGATGCAAGTGTACTGGCGTCTGTTTGCATGTGAATAGAAATATAGTCACTACTAACACCCAGTATCGAGCATTTCAACAGGTCTAGGAGGGATATTTATATTTATCACCTAAATCAATATATTCGGGTCCCTTTTTGGACCACCTTTTTGACCTTACCCTATACGAAGTATCATAACAGATCTTTGGTCGTTATGTTATTCTTTGATTTATTATGCTGGTTTTTTTTTTGTTCAACAGGAAGTCTTGGTGTATGGAAAAGGAAATCCTTACAAAGTCGTGGTAGTTGACTGTGGAATCAAACAGAATATCATAAGAAATCTAGTGACGGTAAGGATGGTTAAAACTTTTTAGAGGTGCCGGGGAGAGACTTTGCTTGATTGACTTATGACTAGGGAACAAAAAGGAGTATAGCAAGGCTTGCAACTATGTTTCGGCTGTCGTCCGTCGTAGGTACATGTAAAATCGTTCAACAAAAGACTAACGTCCTGGAAGTCAGTAAAGTTACAAACCTTATTTACGCGATACTTAATTACTTATTGTACTCAACACACCAATGCAGTCCCAACTATAGCAACCAATAGTCATTCTTATTCACTTGTTGTATTCAACACACCAATGCAGTCCCAACTATAGTAACCACTAGTCATTCTTATTTACTTGTTGTATTCAACACATCAACACAGTCCCAACTAGTAACCACTAGTCATTCTTATTCACTTGTTGTATTCAACACACCAATGCAGTCCCAACTATAGCAACCACTAGTCATTCTTATTTACTTGTTGTATTCAACACATCAACACAGTCCCAACTAGTAACCACTAGTCATTCTTATTCACTTGTTGTATTCAATACACCAACCCAGTCCCAACTAGTAACCATGCACTAGTCATTCTTATTTACTTGTTGTATTCAACACACCAACACAGTTCCAACTAGTAACCACTAGTCATTCTTATTTAATAGTTGGTTTCAACACACCAATGCAGTCCCAACTATTATAGTAACCACTAGTCATTCTTATTCACTTGTTGTATTCATACACCAACTCAGCCCCAACTAGTAACCATTAGTCATTCTTATTCTCTTGTTGTATTCAACACACCAACACAGTCCCAACTAGTAACCACTAGTCATTTTTATTCTCTTGTTGTATTCAACACCCTAACGCTGTCCCACCTAGTTGCTGCTAGTCATCATTTTATTGACATCTACTCGTATTATGACTATAGTATGTTCATCTACCGTACAGATTTGTTATTCTCTTTCCTCATTTAATCCGTCATCACCCTGATTTTCTTTACATTTCTTTTCTCCAATGCTAAAATCATATATGAACCGCGTAACTGAAAGGAAAAAACCGACTTCCAACTTTTCCAAACTGGGAAAACATTTATTCAAATGAAGTTAAAGGGTAGATTCGCCTTAACCAGATTTTATGTTATAGTTTTTTGTAAAATAACTGTTATAAATCTCGCATTATCATTGGTTGGGAGCGCGTGTTTTATGGGAGCATACGGCACGCACGCGCCCTTTGCATTTTATATGAGAAATAAAAAACTTGCCTGCTGTGTTGTGTGCCGTTAAAAAGCACTTGGGGATTGGCAAATAACTCGAGAAGTGTCTAAAAGCACTCCGCTACGCGTCGTGCTTCTCCTAACACTTCTCTCGTGTTCTTCCAACCCCCGCGTGCTTCATGACTACACACAGCACGCGCGCGCGTTTTCTATTTCTTCCTTTTCGGGATACGCAGTGCTTACTAAACCTGTGATGAAAGGGTGCCCATAGCTTTTGATGGGCGGAGATTCAATAGATCTCTTTAACTTGGCTCTTTTCCCATTTCAGAATAAGATTCTCCCTTTGATGGGTATACATATGTCAATATCTTCTCATGTGAAACCGTTAAACAATTAAATGATACTCTTGAGTTGACACGTGCCGAGCAGGGGGGCAAAGATCCTTTAACGTACATCACTGCACGTTTAATGTTTTGGTTTATCGTCCCGTTGCAAACCTAATAAGATAGATTCTCTCATTTGCGTACCGTTTTCTGATTCGAAAATGATTTTTCTTTTTTTCCCACAAACCAGAAACAATCTTTTTTAAAGAAATTGTTTTTTTACTGACTGGATTAATATTATCGTACTTCCATCCAGCGAGGTGCAGAGGTTCATCTTGTACCATGGAATTACGACTACAGCCAATTGGAATACGATGGATTGTTTGTGTCTAACGGCCCTGGTGATCCCGCACTAGCCACGGATGCTATCAACAGCTTAAAAAAGGTATTTATCTTTTGTAAGGATTTTGATTTGTTATTTATAAAGCCCTCTTTTCTATGTACGTATTCAAAGGCGCTTACAATCATAAGGTGGTTAGTATGAGGTGTAGACACTGAGGATGGTCACAGCCAGGGTTTCGTTACATCCTCAGTGGTTCTTTCACGTCCCTCCGATATCGGTTAGTAATGATGAAGTGTGGAGAGATGGGACCGCCATTTAAAGAGGTCACCCAAGTCTTTTATAATTCTAACCATTTGTAGATCCTCAGTTATTTTAAGACCCAGCGTGCTGGTCCGTCTGGCCAAGGCTTGAACCCAGGACCTGAGCCAACCGGGTGGCAGCTTAGGTTATATTTAGCTCACACAGCAGATAGATTATAAGTTGAAAGTTATGAAATACGAAAACTAGCAAGTAACTCTAACAGAGCCAATGGTCTTATATTTATATAGGTATTAGACAATGATCGTCCAGAGCCAATATTTGGTATTTGTATGGGGAATCAATTGGTAGGACTGGCTGCAGGAGCTTCAACATTCAAGTTATCATTAGGACACAGGTCAGTTCTTATTATTGGTAAAACGGAAGAGACTCAGGGTGTAGCCTGTGTAGACTGGGGATTGGAAAATAGGAGGGGAGGGGAGGGGAGGGGTGGGGGAATGCATCGGCGACACTATCTGTAAGATGGTCGAGTAGACGAATTATAGGTGGACATACAATGAATGACAAAATATTGTTTTGGTTAATGATCATCTACATTGCCAATCAGAAATCTATTGGACAATCAGTAAAACAAAATGACAAAACCCATCGTTAAGAACAATCGTTATTAATATATATAAATCACGCAATCTTTTGCCGTTACGACCAAGAGTAGGTTTTTGGTGAACGTCGTTCAAAGTGTTAACATGACATTGTCAGAAAACAAGAAGGTTTTGAGGGCACATGGAATGTCCTAGTTACTGTTGCTACGCCTGCGGACAAGCTAAACATGTTTTTTGAGTACAGTAACAGGAAACAAACCGATTGCTGCAAATTGTTAATGTCTGTGTTAGAATCAATGTATTCTAAGATACATTACGACAAATATCGATAACCACTAAGAAAATATTATGAATTCGAGCTTGTTGGTCGGACATTCTGTATTCCATTGGGAAAACTATCCACTGTTTGAGTAGACACTCAAAATAGCCGGAATCGGTCCATCGAGAACGACCATAAACTGCTGTGTGCCACATTAACATCACAATTTCTTATAAACATTTTGTCCATCTATAGCCATTCGAACTAATTTTTGTTGTATGACGTTTTGTTGCTAGAGGTCACAACCAGCCAGTTATCAATAATCTTAATGGAGAAGCATTTATCACATCACAGAACCATGGCTATGCTGTAGATGATACGACTCTTCCATCTGATTGGAAGACTTTATTTTATAATCCCAACGATCTGAGCAATGAGGTACGTCATACATTTTTTTAGATGTTTATGGTACTTTCTTTTTTTGATTCCATAGATTGTTTTTTGACAACAAAATCGCGGAAATGTGGTTCGTCTTACTACTGACTGTATTATTACTCCGCGCGCATAAAAGTTGCACCATTGCAAAGAGTAGAAAGTTTGTACTTCGCGCAACAATGCAAATTTGTTGCGTGCAGAGTGACAATACAACCAAAGTATCTCTTCAACTTGCAAAGCAACGATATGTTGTGCTAAAAGTTGCGCAATTTTGTTGCTGCTCGTATTACGCAACTTTAAAGCGTTTTTCCTGCGTCTTTTGGTTATCGATCATTACTTCCCAAAAATCCAGTTCTAATTTCTAATTCCAGCTCTCGTTAAGAATGTTTTACACATGAGCCTCGGACTTGGGAGAATTAATCCCCGCATGATCGATTAACAAAAAACTAAGTAAGATGTTCCATGCAGCAGAAGAATATGCAATATTATTTCTCTTTTTTATTTTATTTCTCAGGGAATCATACACAGGAAAAAACCTATCTTTACAGCACAGTTTCATCCAGAACATTTTGGAGGACCAACAGATACTGAGGTATCGGCATTGATAGAACATAGCTATATAAATGGATAGAATGTGTACGAAAGGAAAAACTGGAGAGAGAAAAGAAGGGGGACATGAAAGATGGATGGATGGATGGATGGATGGATAGATGGATAGATGGATGGATGGATGGATGGATGGATGGATGGATGGATGGATGGATGGATGGAAATAAGCTACCCATCCAATCCCTATCTGATATTTATTTCTTTGTAGTATTTATTCGATGCCTTCATAAAAATGGTCAAGGATGGAAAATCTTCCATTGAGGTGTTACATCGACCTGCTCCAGTACTTGAAAAAAAGAAGGTATTGCATTTCACTCATATCCTTTAGTATGATTACGAAAAATGAAAATGGAATGAGTCTATTAACGGATGTCATGGAAACGCCTTGAGTGGCGTCCCCCAAAGCCTCACTTTATCTTGACGACCGACAATTCCACAGTCGTCCAGGCTACTAACTTGTTTTAGTCATTTCCCTTTCAGTTTTCCAAGGTTCTTGTGCTCGGCTCTGGTGGTCTGTCGATTGGTCAGGCTGGAGAGTTTGATTATTCAGGTTCACAAGCTGTCAAAGCTTTGAAGGTGATTTAAGCAACCGCAGGGTCGGATCTAGGGAAGGAGTGCAGGGGGAGTACACATCCGCCCCAGTAGATGAGCTGATGTCTACTTCAATATTGGGGTTTGTGTTTGTAAGCAAAGGGTGCACCCACTCCTAAAACAGAAATCCTTGATGGTGCAACCCCAACCCCTAGGAATAATCCTGGATCTGCCCGTGCGCCCTTTTCCTGGACCACTAGCCTGTTGTTTACCTTGTCCCTCATATTCGTCCACACAGAAAACTACCTTCCCCAACTTAGAGTAGCAGATCACGGTCTTAAAATTTAACACGATACCAAGGCTCTTGTTCGCAATTGCACTAAACCTTAGAAGGATCAGTAAATAAATCGCTGTAGATTCCGTTATAACATTTTTGAGCAGAGAATTTACTTGCATCTCTACTCAAATCTTATTATTATTGTTGCCCAAGGGAACTTCCTATATATTACATTACTTTGTCCCACATAAATGTATTTGGTGATCCACGTGCTCCCTTATTTCTCCTTCTTCTTTCTCTTCCCCCCCCCCCCCCATCTCTCCCCTCCTCTCCCCCCCCCCCCTAATTATATAACCTGTGAATCATTCATCCGCTCACAAAATCATTGACCAATTTCTCTTCTGAAAAAAATATTGTCTGGTCCAACTTTAAGCGCTATCTCTGTTTCCTCTCGATAATAAGCATTCATGCTTGTCACTGGTACTTGTCTTTGTCACAAATATTGACGGTCAATGGTCAGTCCCATCAAATATGCAATTGAACGATATATGGTACTTTTGCACAGTGCCATTCTTTTTGTAAACTAAAACCGTGGGTACTGAATAATAAATTCATGAATGAATGTTGCATATTCGTTGCAGGAAGAAAATATCGAAACAGTTCTTATCAACCCAAATATTGCGTCGGTGCAGACAAATGAAGTGGGAGAAAAACAGGTTAGTGAATCACTTGGTTCAGTCAGTCAGTCATAATAATAATAATAATAATAATAATAATAATAATAATAATAGGATTAATAATAATAATAAAGACAGCCCAGTCACAGTCGGGCCACTCTTAGTCAGATAGTCATGATACATGTCAGTCAGTCAGTTTGTGTCACTCTAATCGGTATAGACCTTTATAGCTAGCTTCGTATGCAAATTGTCCATTTCAGATCACATAACCTTCCCTTGATAATAGTTCTTTTATGACGAACATGTTAAAATATTTATGCATGAAAGAATCAACTCCCAAGAGTGGTATTACATGGTCTGAACTGTGCACAACCAACAACGAAGCTAAAAAGGTCTACTGTGGTCGTCTAATTTTCCTCTTTATGGTTTATTCAGCTAGTTTGTTTGTCTGTCCGTCTATATATCAGTGATACAGCCCAGTCATACACTCAATCTGCCAGCATTTCTGTCTGTTAGTCAGTCAATTCTAGTGTCATTCTAACTATCATCTTCACGGTTTATCCACAGGCAGACGTGGTGTACTTTGTGCCTGTCACCTCTGAATTCATAGAAGACGTCATCAAGCGAGAGAGACCTGATGGACTGTTGTTATCAATGGGCGGACAAACTGCACTTAATTGTGGTATGTTTAAATTACTCCAACACCCAATATAGCAGCACAGTGTTCCTCAGTATTCCTTGTTGTTGTTGTGGGGGGAGGGTGGGTTGGTGCAAGACGATTATTGATGGTTTAATGAGAGGGGGGACAGCAGGTAAAAGTATTAAGGTAAAAGATATATAGACAAACGAAGAGTCGAAAATAAGTGTAAGGTTGCACGAGACGAGACATGTAAAGTTGATTGCGTAATAATTTCATCTTGTCTTTGCACTGCCTCCCTTTTCCCTCTCACTGCCCTCTCACACATACTAGTCTTCATTCTTATACGGTAAGTTAACTTTGTGAGAACAAGCTTATTTGCATAAGAAAGCTATTTATAAACGTTCACTTATAATGTTACTAGTGTTTTAGAATTCCGCAATTTTTCGAGAGGCTAAACTAAAGAAACTAAGCTAAACAAAGAAAATAAACCTGTAAACGATAAACACTTTTTTTGAAAAATCTTATTTATTTTTCAAAAAACATTGTATTAATTCTTTAATTAGGTGTGGAGTTATTCGATAATGGAGTGTTAAAGAAGTATGGTGTTCAGGTAAGAGTAAGGGGAGTAGTATAATGTTAAACGTCACACCACGCTGCACGATCACGGTATTGGATCAGTTGGTACGTGACATTCAGTGAAGCAGTCACAGTCCAATAAAAAAACTGGGACACGACAGGGCATACTACGAACGTGTGGCTTTCAGATTCACACATTAAGTTTGGACTGTTCGCTATACACCATTTTCGAGTTCCTAAGTTATCTCAGTACACACTCATTTGCTCAGGCTTAGCCTCGTATCAGTGTTTATATGTTCACAAACATTTCAATGGTAATAAATATTGTATTTATTTATTAGTCCGTCTTAATGATATAAATAACGACCCAAAATCATCTTCACATGATTTCTAGGTTCTTGGGACGCCTGTTGAATCCATCAAAGCCACTGAAGACCGACAAATATTTGCTGACAGACTAAAAGAAATCAATGAAAAATTAGCTCCAAGTGTTGCTGTTTACAGTGTGAGTATTCAGTAATAACACGTGACTATAGTGTCGTAACGAGACTCCTAGTGAAAAAAGAACACAAAATAGACCTCTTTGCTTGGACGTAATGTTTTTCCATAACAGGAGGGGGAGAGTGAAGGGGGCGAGGCAAACCAGCAACGTTTTGGAAACCACCTACTACTCGCTGAAGTGACTGTCTTTTTTTTTGTTGGCCCAATTAAAACGTAGCTTTCACATTCAAATTTAATACTTGTTCTTTAGGATTTTGTTCTCCAAAATTATCCTATTACTATTAATGTAGGAACTACCCATGGTTTGAAATACTATACATCAAGCGAGTCTGCTGCAAGAGGTGCTTATTAATAGCATGGTAGTAAAGTTTTTATTGTTCAATATGTTGTTTTAATTTCATTTTAGGTTGAAGAGGCTTTGAAAGCAGCCAAGATCATCTCTTACCCAGTCATGGTGAGATCAGCATACGCTCTTGGAGGACTGGGGTCTGGGATCTGTAAGGACGAGGCAAAGCTGAAAGACGTAGCGAAAAGAGTATGTATATATTTGGATGGGAATGAGATGGGAAATGGGTATGAGTGGAATGAAATTTATTTCAATGAAAAAGATGCGAACAAATGAGTGGAGAGACGAACGGACGAACGGACGAACGGACCGGACGAACGGACGAACGGACGAACGGACGAACGGACGAACGGACGAACGGACGAACGGACGAACGGACGAACGGACGAACGGACGAACGGACGAACGGACGAACGGACGAACGGACGAACGGACGAACGGACGAACGGACGAACGGACGAACGGACGAACGGACGAACGGACGAACGGACGAACGGACGAACGGACGAACGGACGAACGGACGAACGGACGAACGGACGAACGGACGAACGGAATTTCTTGCTTTCACCTAATTCACCAGTTAACCCATTATGAATCAATGTTCTAATTTCAAGGCTTTTGCCATGTCAAATCAACTTCTGATCGAGAAATCATTACTGGGATGGAAAGAGGTGGAATACGAGGTGGTCAGAGATGCAGCCAATAATTGCCTGACTGTCTGTAACATGGAAAATCTCGACCCCTTGGGGGTACACACGGGGATTCTGTGGTGGTAGCACCAAGTCAGACACTATCGAACCAAGAGTACCACAAGCTGAGAGAGACTTCTATTAACGTGAGTCGTGGGAAAGTAGTGATAGCTACTGATCAATTGATTTTTTCATATTTGTTTGAGAAATCCTGTAACCTCCTACGAGTAACGTCGTCATACAACGTTGACGAGCAAAACGTAACGACCCTAAGATGAACATCTGCGTAGGACGTTACACGAATACCAATCTATAGAATCATAACCTCATACGATGACATGTCGTCACGCAATTTTTCTCCTCAACGCGTTAGTAAATTCTTTAGTCGCCCTAGCCTGACTTTGATCAGCTGACACGGTCGTATCAGGGCTCATTAAAATTGATTGGGTAATATATATATATATTTTTTGGACAGGTCGTGCGTCACTTTGGAATTGTTGGGGAATGTAACATTCAGTTTGCACTCCACCCAACTTCTCTGGAGTATTGTATCATTGAAATCAATGCAAGACTCTCACGGAGCTCTGCTCTTGCTTCAAAGGCAACTGGGTAAGTATGACTCAAAAAGACGACTTTTGCGCTTTCGATCATATTCATGCGTAAGAATGCGCAATAGAAGTATTAAAGTATTTATTATTATTACCTATATGAGAATACATATAGGAGATATATGTATATGAGAATATATATAGACTATATCCTTTGTTAATATCCCAGCTGATGGCTACCATGTATTTTGTCATTAACTGAACACACTCCATCAGAAGTGGGAGAAAAACGGACTGCAGCGTCTTTGATGTTGTACACTGATGATATATATAATATTGCATCTATATTATTTCTGTTCAAGGTACCCACTAGCGTTCATCGCGGCTAAACTGTCGCTAGGAATTCATCTGCCTGAGATAAAGAACGCGACTACGCAGCTAACGACAGCATGTTTTGAACCGAGTTTAGATTACATCGTTACTAAGGTAAGACAATTAAACATTGTTATCATCAAAAAGGGAAGAGATGGGGAAGGGGAGGGAGAATGCGGATCAATGGAAACTAAATGTTCTTATACTTGTTTGTATATTTCAAAGATATCGCAAGTCAGGATATGAGAATTATTGTCATGTGAAAAGCTCAAAAGCTCATTGCAATGAAACTTCAACCAAGGGAAAAATTAAGAAATTTCGACCTTAAAGAACCGTTTTCAATCTTGAACCTGGAAATTGCAATTCATACCAAGAACTTCATTTGTATAACCGCTAGTATTACTAGATGTACGCACGCCTCCGTGGTAATAATCGCAAGGCAGTTCCATCCTTGTACATAACAGTTACAACATCGAGACCAACGCTCATAGCAATCATTTTTATTCAACATCGACGATTAATTGTAAACTCTTTTCAGGAACCAGCGCGCATACTATATATGCCCGCATCTAGCCTGCGTCAGCCACAGTGGATGTACTATTGTATTTGTTCTTACATTGATATGACATGGGTTAAGAATGATCAGTTCACAGCACCCTGTTGTTTCCTGAGATCGTTATGACTAAACTGGTCGAGTTTCGCCGAGTCGTATCTTCTTCACGTGATTGACGTTTAACCAATAGCTAATGATTGCTAATCTAATAATTCTAACTTTAATTTTTTGCTTTAAAAATAATTAAATATTTAAGCAATAGAAAACTTTTTCCGTGTTTACATAGCCTGATAGCAACACGAGGGGGAGTTGGGAGAATTCGAGACAGTTATGCAAACCCGAGACGTAGTCGAGGGTTTGCATAACTGTCGAGAATTCTCCCAACTCCCCGAGTGTTGCTATCAGGCTATGTAAACACAGAGAAAAAGTTTTCTATTGCTTTTATAAAATAAATACTAAGGGAAAACATTATCGCTTGCAACGAAAAGAAATCTTTATTTTAATTTGATTCTCATATCAAAATACAAATTCTCCATACATCACGAACTTCGATCGTTAGCCAATCAAATTTTGTGTAAAAAACGTCAAGTAGGCAAATGTGAAGCGAGAAAGAATCGCTAGCTATTTTAAACATTTATCACTTCTAAAACTTTAAAACAAACACAAAGGAATGTTCAAAGATTGAAAAGAAATCTAAATAAAAGATTTCAGAATTGATTATCAATACGAAAGTGATCAAAAGCGGATAACAAGTGTCACTGTGAAGGGAATTCTCTCTTGAAAGAAACGTGGTTTTGCTGAATTTGACAGCGAGAAAAATATGGAAGCGAAGTTGATTGTTTCGTCTTGCCTCGAGAACATAATTTGTGGAGCTGAAGAGCTATTGCTGGTAAAAGTTTGAAGCTGCTGACTATTTCCTTGAAATACTTGTATTCTTTATCGGTCGGTGCACTTAAGTCATGAGAAAGCACGTCGCTAAACAACCGAAGCTGTCCTGACGGAGGACGCGTGTTGTAGCACCCAAGGGAATTCTCTTTGTGGTGACCAACGAGAGATTGTCATGATATTACGATCAGAAAGACCTGCATGAGACCCTAGGGTTATGCCTGTGGCCCTGACACAAGTCAAAATTTGGAACTTTGTCTTCAGAATACATTTTTGGGGGCGTTTTTTTCCTCAAAAGAAACTGTAAATTTATAGATTTTTGAACTTGTACCGGAAAAACACGAAAGTTGTGACGTCACAACTGTGTTTACATAGCCTCATGCAAACATGGCTATCAACCAATCACAGCGTACGTACTATTTAATTTATTTTATAAAAATACTTATTGAATAAGAATGATGATAATAACACAGTTCTTTACAGATTCATTTTTGACGGGGGTCTGATTGCTCGTCTGGTTCGTGTCTTCTTCTGTCCAGCAACCATGTCATCGACTGCGATCTCTTGGCGCTTTCTCTTCTTTCCATTGTCCTTTGGTGGAGCCCTTTCTTGTACTTTGACAACTTTGACAACAGTTGTTGGTTTCACGGGGTTTATAAGACAGCGTTTCTTGCTTGTCTGCTCATTTTCTATCGAAGTTTTTTCGTCGACGTTTGTTTCGCTGTGACTTCGTTTTCTGTCCTTCTTCTGTTCCTTCTTCTCTTTTTGCGCCGGGACGGACAAATGTTGAATCTGTATTTTTTTACTGCACACGTCGGCCAGTAGATTCAGGTTTGCTGACAAGTTTGACAGGTTTGGTAAGTCTTTTCCTTGTAACGGGGCTTTGAATGGAATACTATCAGGTGGAACAGCAATGCTTTCTTCTGCAATCTGCAGGTCTTTGATCAGTTCTGTATTTTGTTCTTGAGTTTTGCCACCATTACGTACAAACACAGGCCGACGTGTTTGTGTGCTCTTGACTACGCTGTACTTCTGTTAACCAACAAATTATGGAATAAATATTAATTCATTGATAAAAGTATTAATGTGGCAATATCGGATTAACATAAAAAGGGTATATTCTACGATAATCATCATGCACTTTCCGTATAAAGAGACTTTTCTGTGAGATGCGCTCCACACGCACTACCCCTACATTCTATATTTAAAACATATAACACTCAACTCATATGTTAATTTTCAAGGAGGGAGGAAAACTGGATTAGCCGGAGAAAACCCTTGTGGCAAGTAAGAGAATAACATATCAAGCAAACTCGACATAATATATGCGGTCTACTTGAGGATCAGACGGGCGACCCCAGGCGTGAACTACGAAGATGCGAGAGAAAGAGAGAGAGAGAGAGAGAACATTGTAGGATGACATACCACCCATGCAACCCTTTAACCTAATCTCCCTCCCTTATTTCTCTCGCTTGCCAAAGATTTTCACTTTTTGTGAGTCATTGAAGAATTTTCCCATCGAGACCAGAGAAGAAAAGTGTTGGTAAAAAGTGAGAGTTCACTTCTACAGTGAAATATATGCAAAACTTTTTTTCTCCTCCTCTTCCTCTTCTACCCCTCTTTACTATGCATTAATAGAAATATGAATAAGTAGATTCGTCACTATGTGTTGCTTTGTAATTCTCACCTTACTGTGCGTGGCAGCATCACGTGAAATGACACGTGATTCTTGGTTTCTTCTTGTTCTCAGACGAGAACTGCAAGGTTCCTTCAGTCTTAACAAACTCTCCTTTCTTTGCTTCTCGATCTGCTTTCTTTCTCTCTGTTAAGAAATTTCAATAGTTCAAAATCAGCTTTCATTGGCATGGAGTCAAAACACGAAACTGAGTATAAACTCTCCAGGGTTGAAAGATGTTTTTTTTTTAAATAACCAGCAAGAATAGTATTTCAAATGAATAAGAATTGTACATTACCTCTGGTGTTTTGAAGTCAAGGATGTGTTTGTATAAGTAGTAAAACTGCCTGCAATCTGTTGCGGTCTACGAAGAAAAAATATCAAGATCATGTACAACGGACTGTACAACGTTAGTAATTGAGATATTTTCTGTCATATTTTATTCTTCTATACAAACATACACCGAATCGAAATATGGCGACTAATTCAAATAACTACTGTTCTATGATGACTAGCCTCTCACGTGAAAACGCTCTCGAGTTATTTTTGCACGTGAACACGAGGCTAGTCAGTCCACAACAATAGTTATTCAAATCGGTCGCCGTACTTGAATTCGTGTATAAAGGTATTTTTCTTGCAGAACGTGTCTTACCTTGCAGGGAAGTGCTTTAGCAATCAACTCAAACTTCCTCTCTTTGTTGCTTTGTAGATTTACATACCTAAACAGAAAATTCCATTCCATTCATGTTTCATCATTTTTGCAATAGGAATCACACAATAGACCTCTTTACTGATATGGGCGCCATCTTGAATTATGGGATGCCGAGGGGCAAACTTGTAGAATATTTATCGAACCATACATTTTGAAACTAACAGCAAATCCAATGGTTTTTTAGAATTTGCTTCTTATCGAAAAGCGTAAAGTTATATAGAAATATATAAAAAGACACTCTGACAACTTTACAGTCTATATATTTTCCAACGGTTCCCCCTCGTATCCCATAATATCTTAATTAAAATAATAGAATTCAAGTTGGCCGCCGTATCTGTATTATTGAGTAAGGGCGTGGTCAGTGCCTTTTTTTAAACGAACTGGAGATTTGTTTTGGATCCTAAACTTGCGCCATACGGTATTTACTTTAAACTACTTTTTTTTCAAACACTTAATACTGGGAGCGATTGCCTTTTGATTTTAGCCGAGCCTTATAATTGGAATTTAGGAATGAATCTTTGTGGTGGGAGCCGAAAAACCAGAAAAACTGGAAAATAACCTATCAAAGAAGACCTAACAAACTCTACTCAGATGTTATGCCGAGTCTATGAATCAAACCAGAGTCCCCAAGAATGATCATGAGAGGCGAGTGCCTTACCGCTACACCACCCTTGACGTTCCCTTTAACACCAACAGTGTTTCTATGACTTACTTGTTGGTGAAGACCTTGACTTCATGTTCGCTCCACTTCTCGTGGAAGATTCTGTGACGGTAGTTTTGACCATGATTCTTCGAGTCGTATATAATAGGATCTGTGAAATAAAATATTATCAGGCTGAGAACACTTTCCTTCCCAAAATTTGTATCGTTTGTTAAAGTTTAAAGTTTGAAGGCGCAATAGACTTTTGAAATGCAGAATTTTTGGCGGTAAATGCTTCTGGCTTCAGACAACGCCATGCCATATTACTCCATTTCCTAGAGTATCATTTCTTTGTTTAATTTTGTTTCGCGTGGGAAGACACGTCAATATGGATAGGATTCAAGCAAAGGAAATGACACATTGAATCGAAAAACATTACATCAAAATTAAGAGGCAGTGTTTTTTCCTGTTCTTTTTAACTGTTTTCTCATTAGACTTGCTTGTCGATTTTCTCACGTGCTCCTAGTGGTTTTCTCTGGGGTTTTTCAGAACTTGACTTCTTGAGACAAGGGATTCCTTTTGTTGTCAGTTATTGTCCAAGCATGTTGCGTATAATTACATCAAAAAAGAAAACGTTACCTGCAGGATGAATGTCTCGGCATTCGGATAGCGGTCTGCATTCCGGTAGATCTTCGTCTAATGATTGAAAGATGAATGATCATTTCTATTAGCACACATATCTAGAAATGATGATATTTGCTTTTACTCATTCTGTCATTTTACTTTACTTCCTTTCTTAAAAGAAAAACCGAAAACCCATCCCCCACCCCTCCCCCCCCCCCACACCAAAAAAAATCCAGTACAACAATCAACGCCAAAAGTACATTAGAGAAAACAACAAAATATTAACAAAAAAAACATATTTAACGAGGCCTCAAACTGAACAACCTCTGGGCTAATCTAAGTTTTCAGATTATTTACTGTAGTTACAAATAAGGTGAATGCAGATAATAATGTAGAGGGATGCCTTAAACAGCAAGCATAGACCTCACTACGCATAAAATCTCTTTATTTAAGTGTTTAGTCGTTCTAGGCAGCGCTTGTGAACTAATTGAAGATACTTTTACGACCACACACCCTACCATTACGTTCAATATTGTATTATTTGCTACTGTTTTAGCTAGATCTAATGTTTCTTACGTCGTATTGCGTTCTTGATATTCACTTGTGGCCTGTCTTCAGGGAGATACACTTCATCATTTAGTGGCTCTTCATTCACGACCTATCATCAACCAAGCACACACTCAGTAATTCTTATTTTAATATTTTACAAACGTTATCATCGTAAGTAAACCAGACTATTTTCTATCCAGTTCAGTGAAACATTTTTTAATTAAAAAAAACTTTCAAAAAATTATTTGTTGGATAAATCATTACACAGTGGTTAGCAATAAAAAATATACACACTGGATAAGATATATAGGTCAGCTAGCGCTATTCTCCCTTCGTACAACAGTTCTTTATTCTAATGCATTTGCGCGCGTTTTCTTTAACCTGATGCTTGAAAGATAAGGTGTTTTTCTAGAAAACCATACCACAAAAAGACTCTTAAATAAGAAAAGCAATACCTGTGGGGCTTGATCATCATTGTCGCTGTCATCGTTGGACTTTGGGTTCCACAACCTTAAGCGACAATGCCGACTCGGTGCCCCATTTTCACTCCTGGAAAAATGAGAAATCCTTGTTTCATATTTTACTTATGTTATAGTTTTCAACAAGAATGTCGCTAAATAATTTTCTATTTTCTTACCTCTTTGTTGCATTTGTGCTTACAGACATGATGCTTACTATAATGTAGCTTATAACAATAATTACAATCCAAAATATATTATAAAATTGCTCTGCGAGTAAATAGCCGTACAACAACGTCAAAACGCTAAAATCTTTACGAACAAACTTCATAGCGAGGTAACTTTCCATTGTGATGTCATTAAAGAGTCTTTGTGACGTTATATGTGAGACGAAATTCGCGGACTTGATTTCTTCTGTAAATACTTCGCTTTTATCTCTGTTTTGAAAAAGAAAACTCGCCATCTTATTCATTTTGTGATCATGTGCTGCTCTGATAGTTTTCGTTTTGTTTGAATGTCGCAATTTTTTCAGTTGTTGGAATTTTACTCGCGCGCGCGCTGTTACCCATAACACTTTGCCATCTGTAGCGCTTGCAACCCACAATTCTTTGAAGTTGTTGCGCGCGCTCTGTAGTCCATAGATTATGACTCTTTTTCTTTCATTGAAGTCTGAGTTCCTAAGAACCTTTAAAAAGCTTTCCTGCTTGCTTTTGGAACTTTCTGCCTCAAAAATTGGTTTCCCAAAGTGTAATTTTATTAGTTTTTAATCAATACTACAAATAAGGATTTACCAAAATGAGGATAATAAATTTGGAAATTGATCATTGTTTAAAATTAAATCCGCTAATTTTAAATTGTGTGTTTGTAATTAATGTTTAGATTCCTAGATGGGACCTGGACAGATTTCATTTGACCCCGAAAGAAATTGGCAGTTCAATGAAGAGCGTTGGCGAGGTAAATAATGTATAGTAACGCGTTTAGATATGTTGTGGATTGAATTTCGCAGACCATTGTCTGGCCGTATTTTATCGTCTGGCATTGTTAGTGAAAGAATCGCACAAACATTAATTAATGGAAGCCATGTGTACCGTACTTTTTGAATTCATACGAAACCGGTTTAACTGTCTGAAGTAGTTTGTTTGCTTCCGTGAAAAGGTCTGTCTTTTTCTCTCTTTATTTAAGGCTGTAGTGTGTCCGACCCACATCCGCGAGAAGAGAAGAGAGGGCCACGACACAGATTAAAGCCATCCTTTTTATCCAATCACAGCACGGAAAATTACTGTTTATCCAATCAGAATGCTCTGACACGACCTGTTCGTGCTGCTAATTTCTATCGTATTAATTATTCAGTGTTTCGTTTTAATCCACAGGTGATGGCCATTGGTCGTACTTTTGAAGAGAGTATACAGAAGGCCCTTCGAATGGTACATCCATCTGTTGACGGCTTCGTTCCTAAGGTAAAAATAGCACTGTTTGATTTTCATCCGTAATTGGCTAAACATTTTAAAAAATCTTAAAATAAAATATACTGTTAGAATCTAGGATAATTAAAGTACATTATATGAAAAATACAGCTAAATTGAAGCATTTGTTTTGCGAAGCGAGCGAGAATAAAATTGTTCAAAATTCGCTCTGAATTAGTTTGGTTCCACCTTAAGTGGCGAGTACCTTAAGTTAGACTTTAAATAAATGAGTATGCCATGAGTAGGTATATTTTTATACTATATATATATTTTACAATTGTTTCATAGATTCCAAGTGGAAACAAAGATGTTGCAGATGGAGAAGCGTTTGAAGAGAATCTCCGTGTGCCCTCCAACACGCGCGTGTATTCCCTAGCCAGGGTAAATACAGACATCCCTACGACTTCAAAACCCTCTTCTTGAGTACTGTAATACTCCATTTTCAAGTCCCCAGTCTTCTGTAACTCAGGACTAGCCTCGAATTTGTGCAGAATATCCATGTGTTCCAGTGAAGGTCCATGCATTTTAAAGTGTTTATTTTCTTTAAGTTGTGCATTCTTTACTTTACCGTTGGTATTTGTGAATATTTCGACACTGATACGAGGCTAACCCTGAGTAATGGAATCAGTAATCAAGAAACACATGGGTTATTTGGAACTTGAAAAATGTATTAGCCTCCAATCTTCATGATTGCATAGCGTGTTCATATGTCGTGTGTCCCAGTGATGTTCTGTGAATATTGTTGATATTGGTATTCTTTATTACCTTTGGTATTTGTACTGAGATTTTGATTCGGAATGAATCCATCTCCAACCCTCACCCCTCCTCTTAATGAAGATTTTTGCAAACCATGCCTATATTTCAAAAAACAATGTACCCTGAACTTGCCTTGTGTAATCTCGTAAGCTTTCCCTCAGTAACGATGTGTCATCAGTTTGACTTGTTCTTTGATGCTTTACTTATTGTCGTTTCCAGGCTTTTGAGAAGGGTTACTCGGTTGATAAAATTCACGAGTTGACAAACATCGATCCCTGGTTCCTTTACAAACTAAAGGAAATCATCGACCTTAGCAATGACTTCAGCAAGCTCAAAATGTAAGTATTCGATTAACTATTTACTGGGTTGCCTGTGGTAGTCCAGTCGTAAAATGCTTTTGGGTTTTGTTTTTTTTTTTGTCTTAGAGCAATTTTCGCATGACTGTGAAAAGCTCACGGCACTAGCACGTTCTACGGGATGTGCCAGACCAATCACATTGCTCGAGAATTCACTCTCCATCCAATCAAATACCCGGAACACGGCATAAACACGGCGCGGACACAGTCACGCCAAAGTCACGGCATTTTACGACCAGTCACATTGCGCGAGAAAAGAAAAATCGGCCAATTAATATTTAAGAAAACATCACGATCACGGCACGGCACTGAGATTTTCACAGTCATACGAAAACTGCACTATCCATCTCGCAAAAAGTGCATTGTTGCACCAGCGTATCATCCACATATATGGATTTGAATGACGTGTTCATAGATTAGCTTAGCAGCTGAGGATGTAGTTCCAGGCTTTAGAAGTAATATAATTATTGAGCAGTAAAAGAAGATTTTAGTTTTTATTATTTAGTTAGTAGAAAGCTTCACTATTATATATTCTATTATTTTAAAAATCAAAAAAAAAAAAAAAAAAAAAAGAAAAGAAAAAGAAAAAGAAAAAGAAAAACGGAAAAAGGAGCAAAAGCGTCAGTAGGTATAATGTTTAGGTCACCCATCCAAGTGCTAACCCTCCTCAGACGAGCTTGACTCAGTATTTTGAATGAAGACGATTTATCCACTGGACCACGGTTCCAGGTGAATCAGCATAACAATAGCCATGAAAACAATGCACCGAATAGACTAGACTTTTTAGCATTATTTTTTCCGTGCGTGGCAGAGATGCAAGGGATCAGCCGATACGGTCTGGGGACCGGCTGGTCTCTCCCCTGATGCTTCGGCTAGAACATTTTCTTGCGTAATTCGTACACCTAAGAGCAGAAGGATTTAATTGCCGTCAGGTCCGAAGTCCATACGCCGCCTCAGGTCTGCGGATTTCTCGGGATATGGCACAGTGGGATCGCATTTCTTTCCATTTCTTTTGGTGGGTTCGAATCCCATTTTATCCACATAAAAGTGTTCTTTTTTTTCTTTTTTTTAAATCAAGTTAAACGAAATCATTTTTTTCTGTGAACCATCCCATTATCTTTCGACTAATATTGCAACGAGTCCTCTGTGCATGATACAGGCAACCCAGTGAATGCCTGTATTGCGTCTTGTTTGGAGTCAGATTCTCCGGTAACAGTTTCCCTGACGTTTTTACTCGTCTCCGTCAGTAAACCTCATCATTTTAAGGTTCTAAAAAAAACGGCCGAACATTTAATCAAACACCGATTTGACTCACGAATTTAGCCAAAACTTGACCGAACATTGTTGGCAGACCATGACAAATATTTTCTTTTTAAAGGGGGTAGGGTCACGTGACCAACTGTTGAATTAGTGCTCTGAGTTTAATTAGCCTAGAGGTTGTTTTATGGTTCCATAAAAAATGTAAACCATCCTAAAACGTTTTCTGCCGAGTTTAGTTATTCAGTGTTTATTATTTCTTCCGTTATTCTAGCGATGAATTACCCATAGACCAACTAAAACTAGCCAAGCAGATGGGGTTTTCTGATCGACAACTGAGCAAGCTAATGGGAACAGATGAAATGACTGTCAGACAAAATCGGATCAACCAGGGAATCAAGCCTTGGGTTAAACAGGTGAAGAAAAACATTTCTTTGAAATTGCCCTAATTCACTATGACGTCACATCAAAACAATCTTCAACAATCTATTGTTTAAACGCAAAGGATCATGGTCGTCGGACGGGGACAAATCAACGCAAATTTACCGAAAACTGTTCTAAAACCCGTATCAATCCACGAAGAGGAGTAGAATAGCCAGCAAGCGCTCAGAGTATTTTTTTAGTACATATTAACACATATTTTATCTGAAAACCAGGCCATTTTAGATTAAACTGTTTTGAACACTAGGAGTAAATTTTGTTGAATTTTCTATTGGATTTGGCGATTCTATCCCCGACATAAACAAGCAGTGACGTCATAGTGAAATAGGGCAATTTCGTTCAAGCAATACATTTAAGTTTTGAAATAAAACTAAAATAGCTGGTTAATTAACTATAAAGCGGAGTGAATGCGGTTGAATAATGAGCTGCAAGGTACAAATAGTCAATATATTCGTTGAGCCTGAGATAATTTTAGGCTTGAATATCAGAGAAAAGACGAAATTCAGGTTTAAAAAAACGTTTTATTATTACTACGTACGGCTCTGGTAATTCTGGCAAACACCATATAACCATCGCTTGGGCAGTGAATATATATGAAGTTATTACGCTGCTATTTGTGTACTACAACCAGATAATTTGAAATTAGAACTAGTTAAGCGGCCGTACTTCCTTGACCCCCACACAAAAAAAAAAAAACACAACAACTTGTGATAATGTTTTCTGTTCCCACAGATCGATACGATGGCTGCTGAGTATCCCGCCAAGACTAACTACCTTTACATCACCTACAACGGCAGCGAAAACGATCTGACGTTCGACGACCATGGGGTGATGGTGTTAGGGTGTGGTCCATATCATATTGGTAGTAGTGTAGAGTTTGATTGGTGTGCAGTATCTTGTATTAGAACACTAAGGGACCTTGGAATGAAAACAGTGAGTATTACTGATCTGATACCGTGGGGTAATGGTGCTAGGTTTTTGTATTGCATTAGACTGTCAGTAAACAGCGGTAGAACGTGGGAGAAAAAGGATGTTTTCCAATGTTTTCGTTATTTTCCAGGTGGTCGTGAACAACAACCCAGAGACCGTCAGTACAGACTATGACGAGTGTGACAGACTTTATTTTGAGGAACTATCCCTAGAACGGGTACTGGATATTTATCAACAAGAGGTTCGTACATGAGGAATGAAAATGCAAGTAAAATAAAGACAGAATGTAAAGTAATTTGCTATGCATTATTTTTATTTCCCTCTTTTTCTTGAAAATCTTTTTGGTAACAGCAAATGTAGTCAATAGCGAATACAGGGGTAGCCTACCGTGCAGACGTTCTTAGTGTGGGCTCGTTCCCTGAAAACGTCTGCACGGCAGGCTAATACAAGGGTGATTCCTTGGGATTCATGGAACTTTCCTTTGTGAGATATTGTGAAGCCAATCATTTTTCTTTATGCTCAATAGAATGAAATTGAAACGCCTCTTTGTGAAGCTTGGCGGCCATTTTGGAATTACCCTTTTTCAAACCCTGGAACCGCCATTGGTACTCAGTTATGAAGCATTTTTATCGAAAATAATCAGTTCTAAACTTTTTAGAAGGAAACATTAGAAAATCATGAACAGCTAATATTGCTTCTGAGAGAAACGGTGGTAGTATAGGAATTAGAATCTGATCGTTGATATAGTGGACAAGGCAATGTACTTGTGTAGACGGGAATTCGCTGATTGGGCCGGTTACACTATCGCAGTTTAGAAACAAAATAGGATGACTCTATTTCTTGTGAAGTATGTTTATAAGGAGAACAAAGCAATAGAAAAATCCTGACTAGATATGGTACGAATTTTATAAGGTCACCTATTCAGGTACCAACCCAACCAAAGGGGTTTAACTTATCGTTTTAAGAGCAAGACCTTTTGCCAGTGGACTAGTGGTTTTTTAAAGTGACTTACCATTGCAAAAGCCTCGTGATAATAATGGACCAAAAAGAATTATCATTTTGCACTTCTGAATTGAGCACAGATAGTGCAAGGGATCGGACTAGCTGTAATATTCAGGCACGGGCATAGTGCCCTAGCCTAATAACATTTTCACTTTTAGTTCATGAAAACAATCATTGAGAGTACGTTTCTTGCTGAGTAATAAGTGAACACACGGGTGCACCAAGTGTCCAAGCACTCTTATAACCATCATAATATGATTTCACACTATTTCACTCCGATCTGTCAAGAGTATTTAGTGTTGTTGGCTATTTCAATTAGCTATCGATGGCTGACTCTGGTACTGAAGTGTTTTACATTCACTTCCTTCCGTTCCACGTTAGGGATGTCAAGGAGCAATTATATCCGTGGGAGGTCAAATACCTAACAACTTATCTTTGCCGTTGTTCAAAAATGGAGTCAAAATCCTTGGAACTTCACCTCTGATGATTGACGCTGCCGAGGAAAGGTTGGTAAATATTTCAAGATCATGAACCTAAGTCCTTCAAGCCTAGCTAGGTTTTTAAGCGCTATGTTTGAGTTCTCTTGTGTTTTTTTTCTCCAACCGGCTATCCTCGTTGACTGGTCTATTTTTTTCAGCCAACGCTACCTTGCTCCCTTCTAAAGTCATATATCTTACTACCATACAGGTCACGATTCTCTGAGATCATAGATGAGATTGGTGTTGACCAAGCACCATGGAGGGCGCTCTACTCAGTGGTAAGTCCCGATACGCTAGCAAATATTCACTAATTGTCTGTCTGTATTTCTTTTAAGTTCAACTTTTTATTTATTTTATTCGCCTGCAGAAAGACGCCTTAGATTTTGCTGCTACTGTCGGTTACCCATGTCTTCTGCGACCTTCCTACGTATTGAGGTATGTAAGCAGTATCTAATATCGAGGTTTGACCCCGAGGTAAAGATGTCTAAGAAGAATATATCGTATGGTTGCTCTTTTCCCATGTCGTGTTGGTGCTCTTTGAGAATCGCGTCATACCGCTGGTGACCAGTTTATACTGAGGGTAGAGATATCGCGGATGTTGTACTGCTAGCCTGCAAAGCAGGCCTTCTTGTGGGTTTGGGGGGAAAACCGGGGTTTTGGGGAACTTTGGAACGAGCGAGCATTGAAACCGAGCAAAAAAGAAGCACTGAGCGCACTGAGTGTCACGCCAGGTGTCTTATGATAAAAAATATTTGTGAACTAAAGAACGAAACAAGCCTTAAAGTATTTCAAACAAAATATATAAAATCTTGAAAGAAAGAGCTTAAGAAAAGAATTGAAAATGACCATTAAGAACACCGAATTCACATCTACGTAAACAGTAATAACATTAAATTTAATAAAATAAAATAAATACATGTAAATAATACATGTTAATAATATATAAATTATTTGAAATCTTTTTTCCACATTTTTAGATTTAAGATAAAATTTTGATATTGTTAATCCGATGTATATAATTTTTGTAATTTTCGTAGTTTTTGTAGTTTTATTTTGTGATTTCATGATGAATGTAAAGCTACTTTGTAGATATGCCATCATTAAACCGTTATTATTATTATTATCATTATTATTATTATTATTATTATTATTATTAATGAGTTTGATAATGAAGAAATAGAAAACGCGCGCATGTGCTGTGTGCTGTCATAAAGCACGCGGGGGTTGGCAGAACACGAGAGAAGTGTTAGGAGAAGCACGACGTGTAGCGGAGTGCTTTTGGACACTTCTCGAGTGTTCTTCCAATCCCCAAGTGCTTATGACGGTACACAGCACAGCAAGCAAGTTTTTTATTTCTTTTATAAAATACAAATTACAATAACAGATAGGAAAGACGCAACGGAAAGTGCGCGCGAGTGCAATGCGCTCTCATAAATTAAAGCACGCACTCCAAACCAATCAGAACGCGACATTCATAACAACTACTTTATAATACCAAATACTCTTCCAGCCCGAATGTACTATGAGTCAATAGACCAAGGGGTCGAATGCCGAATGAGTTATTGACTTATAGGTCATGAGAGCGAGAGGACTAATTGCACTGCAGTCAAATTCAACTAGTCGGTCAAATATAAGGATGCAAAAAGGTTTTAAATTAAAGCCGGTAAATGTATTATTTTGGTTTTCAAAGCCAGCACGTTTTGCTACTAGTAGGTTATAACTTATAGCCTAGTAGACCACCAGTTGGATTTGACTATTTATAACTATTGTTTTTGACACTAAAATATATTAGTCACTTGTCAAAAACAATAGTTATCAATATTTTTATTTATAATTTAATTTTAGTGGCTCAGCTATGAATGTAGCCTATGGTCCTGACGAGCTGAGAGGATTCCTGAGAGACGCTGCACGAGTATCTGAGGTAATTGAAAATGGTGTCGGATGTACACCTACTTGCAAGAACGTTGTCATACGATATTAGAACATTAGTGATTTAGTGAGAAAGGAATACATTAAAAGAAAAAAGAAAAAGTTCAGCTCCAGTGATCTTCTGTTTTTTAATATAATTCCTATCCCACTAAATCACTAATTTATTTTCGTATGACAACGTTCTCGCAAGCAGGTGAGTAGAGTTGTTTGTTGGTTCTCTCCTGTGCTTCGAGGGCTTTCCCCGGTTCTCCGGTTTTTATCCTTTCTAAATTCTAATTCAATAACAGGAGATATTCTCGCATAGGGTTAGCCTTCTATATCTTCTTTCGCACTATACAAATGCGAATAAAATCTCAAAAATAGGAACAACATACTTGTTTATGTCAGCGCCTTTCTTCCTAATGCTTCGTCTATTTTCCATAGGAACACCCTGTTGTCATGACTAAGTTCATCCTTGGAGCTCGAGAAATCGAAATGGACGCGGTAGCCAAGAATGGGCAGGTCATATGTCATGCTATCTCCGAACATGTCGAGAATGCTGGTGTTCATTCAGGAGACGCCACCCTTATCTTACCACCACAGACTGTCAGCTTTGAAACTATTGACAAGGTAAGAACTGAAAGGAGAATGCTGGTGTTCATTCAGGGGATGGTGCCCTTATCTTATCACCATAGATTGTCAGCCTTGAAACAATTGACAAGGTAAGAACTAAAAGAGGAAAGGGGAGCAACGGGGCAGGGAAGAAAATAAAACTTCAAAAATCGCAATTTTTAGTCTTTCTTTGTGATTGAATGACGTCAAAACAGCCATTCTGGTTGACGTTATGAATTTTTGGCGCTAGTTTGTGTTGAAAATCTTTTAACTGCAGTCTTGTGTCATCATGTGAGATTTGTTACAAAATGTTTACCTCCGATTCCCGTCAATTTTCCTTCTCTGCATTCATTATCTTGTTCGGCTAAAACAAGAGAGCATTTCGAGCGCTAATAGCCAATTATTATGGCTTCTGATAGTAACATGGAAATCGGATAAGGATAAATACTCTAATAAAAGAGAGCTCAGTTGTGTTGTTGAAGTTAGATCTTCTCTTTCTACAGATCAAAGATGTGACTCGTAAGATTGCTCAAAGGTTTATGATATCTGGTCCGTTCAACATGCAGTTTCTCGCTAAAGGCGATAGGATCATGGTAAGAGTGATAAAAACTATGTACAAATCCTAATACTCAATCACTCAATCCCATGACTTTATTAATATGTCTAAACTTCTAGCGTTTCACAGGTGCCAACCTTAATCGGGGACACCTAAACCGAAATAAATAATCTCAAAAACTTAATAATAATAATATTAATATAGAAATACTAACGTACATATAATAGTATAACAATATTAAGTTAATAAAAATATAAAGCAACATAAAGTACGATAGAGAGTATTTCTAAATAGAGTCGTGTAGATCACTCCCAATCCGGAGGACAAAACAATGGATTCCAAAAAACAACAGGAGAGTAAAATTCCACTCCACTGTACCCCAAATCGAGCTGCATGCCCTTTTACACGAGCGATTTTTTGCAGCAATTTAATGTGCTGACAATGATTAATGAGCATTCTCAAAATAGCATTAGGTGAACAAGAATTTTGCTCAATGCGCATGCTCATACCGTTGTTTCTACGCATTTTTAGGAGTATGGGATGTATAGCAGAATCAAATCATAAATATTATTGCACAGAAATGTTTGTCGTTTGATCATCTAGCGTACCATTATAACATCCATGAGACATTAATAAAGTGATGATGATTATTGTTATTATAGAACACTGAATGTAAACTTCGTGTTTCACCATCACTACAGCACATATTGTTGATAGTAATGTTTGTTTGATCATGTAGGTCATTGAATGTAATCTCCTTTCTTCACCATCACTACAGCACATATTGTTGATAGTGATGTTTGTTTGATCATGTAGGTCATTGAATGTAATCTCCTTTCTTCACCATCACTACAGCACATATTGTTGATAGTAATGTTTGTTTGATCATGTAGGTCATTGAATGTAATCTCCTTTCTTCACCATCACTACAGCACATATTGTTGATAGTAATGTTTTTTTGATCATGTAGGTCATTGAATGTAATCTCCTTTCTTCACCATCACTACAGCACATATTGTTGATAGTAATGTTTGTTTGATCATGTAGGTCATTGAATGTAATCTTCTTTCTTCACCATCACTACAGCACATATTGTTGATAGTAATGTTTGTTTGATCATGCAGGTCATTGAGTGTAATCTGCGTGCTTCGCGATCCTTCCCGTTCGTGTCCAAGACGCTTGGTGTAGATTTTATAGACTGTGCTACAAAAGTCATGATAGACCATCCTCAGGATCTGGACAAACTGCCTCACCTTAATACGCCAATAAAACCAGAGGGTTATGTCGGGATAAAGGTACGTGAAAGGAAGAGAAACGATTTCATAGAATCAGTCGAGATTTAGACGGAACCCACTTGATCCATCTCCAAGCACATCTATGCAAGACTAAAAAATCATGAATAATTCACAAATCTTTCATCCAATCAGTAGAGCTACTATACACGTCACGAACATAAACGTTTTTACGTCACGTGCATGCGCAGTCCTTATTACTATTCTTTATATAAAGAATACTAATAAAGATTGCATTATGGGAATTGAAGGTCCATGCACGTGATGTGTATGGGTGCTCCATGATCCAATTGGACCCATGTTTTATGAATTTTTGAACAGAAGCAACACCTATTACTGATGCTCTGTTAGAATAGTGAACATTCTTCATACATAAAACTATAGGCACCAATGTTTTCTTGGCCTCGTCTTCGAGATGCTGATCCATTGCTGAAATGTGAGATGGCTTCTACTGGAGAGGTAAGGCTGGATAAAACAATCACGTGATCAGGCGTTCTCTTTGACGTCAGTTTATTCCCAGGAATGAGGAGGTGATATATGATATATATGCTAACTAAATTATTGACACAGAATTGACTTACTGATCACACCGACGATTTTTCTGATGGACAATTGGCAGAATGACTTACAGACTAGCTTAGGCATGAGCCAATTTACGGACTAACTGCCTGACTGACTGACTGAAGGAAATGTAGACGGACTGTCAGGTACACGGGCAAATTGACGTTGGGTTTGGAGTACCATCGGATGGCCTGACCCTGACTCGATTAAGCGGCTGTGAACGGACTGAAAGTCACGATGTATAGACTATTTTGCCATAGCGTGAACGAATAGTTTATTTGCTGAGTTTCCAAAGCGCTGGTCTTAACTATATCACCATGAATATGTCTGTCATTCTACCTTTCCAGGTTGCATGTTTTGGCAAAGATCTTCATTCCGCGTTCCTCAAGGCAGTCATGTCTGCTGGCTTCCGCCTTCCAAACAAAAATATCTTGATCGGTATACAGGTATGATATGATGTATGATATATTGTTTGCTTGTCTCACCTAGTGTTCTTTATTCTCAACGTGCATTATTGAAGAAATAGAAAACGCGCGCCCGTGCTGTATGCAGTTATAAAGCACGCGGGGATTGGCAGAACACGAGAGAAGTGTTAGGAGAAGCACGATGCGTAGGGAGTGTTCTGCCAATCCCCAAGTGCTTTATAACTGCACACAGCACAGTAAGCAAGTTTTTTATTTCTTTTATAAAATACAAATTATAATTATCGTTATTTTAAGCACGCCCTCACAACCAATCAGAACGCGAGAATAATTTATAGCAGCTATTTTATAATATAATTTGTTATATAGCTACAAAATCTTCCAATATAACGAACACTCTCATTGGTTGAAAGATGACCACGGGACTCTATCATAACAATATTAATCATCATCATATCAATCAGTTGAAGTCAGAAATGTGACCTAAATATCATTACGTCTGAATTACATCAGATCATAAAACTGCCAACTAATATAATCTTTTTGGATGTTGTTTTCCATCAGCAATCGTTCCAGCCAGAATTCCTCCCCACGGCTCACAAACTCCACAAGTTAGGATACAACTTGTACGCAACAGAGGCCACCGCGCGGTACTTGAACGAGCACGGAATCGCGGCCCAGCCTGTCGAGTGGCCCCTTCACGACAAAGGAGAACACCCGAACGTTACCAAACTGATCACGGATAAGAAGATAGAGATGGTTATCAACCTACCAAACCACAATACCCAGTATATCAAGGATAACTATCTGATCAGACGAGCTTCTATCGATTCTGGTGTTCCACTGGTTACCAATTTTCAGGTAATTGAATACTCCAGTTTCGAGTTCTCGGTTGCTCAGGGTTAAGCCTCGAGTTTGTTCAGAATTTTCACGTGTTCCAGTCAAGGTTCGTCGAGTTTCAAAGTGTTTGTGTTGTTGAAGTTGTGCATTCTTTAGACGCCGATTCGACGCTAACCCTGAGTAAACGAGTCTGTAATCAAGAAACACAGCGGTAATTTGGAAACTCCAAAATGTTCTATAAGCTTTATCATTGTGCAGACGATTTATAAAGTGGGGTTTGTAGAGTAAGGTCCAAGAGGTCCTTGGTCCTCTGTCTTTTCTGCAGGATTTTTCACCCCTCACCTCGTTAATAAATATTCAAAGTTTCTTTGAAAGCTTTAAAAAATAGTTTCACCTTGTCAAATCTTATATCAAAAAGCAAAACATAAGTTTCTATTTATATTAAGGAAAATAGCCAGTTGAAAAATCGAGTAACCAAGGTTTTTTTGTTCAGGTCACCAAACTCCTCGTGGAAGCTTTATCCAAGAAAGAAAACCTCGACGCATCAACACTTTTTCATTTTCAGTCCAAGCGTAAATGTTCTCCCTAGCAGAGAAGGTTTAACTTGCATCAGCTCAGGTTTATTTCTACTAAAAAAAGCCTAATATTATAAACGTAAATGATTTTAGAAAAAGTACCTTGGAAGAAAGATTTGTTAGTCTAATGAGCCAAAGGCTTTAGGTTTAGAAGTTATATAATCGACACGCTAAATATAAATATACTTCACGGAACCCTTTTGATGAGGTAAGATAATTTGTAATGTACAGGTCGTTCCCCATAAAATCCACTCTCATACGTTTGGTCGTATTATGAAATTTTCACGTATTGCTATGAAAATTGTACTGTGTATAAACATTTGAAAAATGTCTAAATTGTCCTCGTTTAATATCTCTGTCGCTTCACAAAGGCTGGTATAATACAATTCATGCCGAGATTCATTTGTATGTGATATAGGTCAGGCTTTGTATCTATGAAATAATGCGCTTACCACTCCTGGGTGAACGGCTTAATGCCTAATAGATTGCCTATCCCTAACCCTAAGGCAGCCGAAAGATCGAATTAGAATTTAGAGTCTTTCAATCTACATGTCTATTTCTTTTAATTTTGCCTAAGGTGGACTCCCTGTGGTTATAGTGTATTTTCTGTTTAAATTTCTATGACACGCCTCAACCCGGGTTCAGATGCCACAAACCTGTTTACTCAGTGTTTCAGTGGCTGCCTTCCATCAAATGCACTAAAGACGGTTTGCGTTACTTTGATAATCACACTCTCCTCACGTCTGGGTTCGATTCCTGGACTCGGGATCAGATCGGAGTTTTTCTTATAGGCCGGTCTCCTTTTATGTAACGTATACAATATGCCGTGTTTTATCGACTATACAATCACGAGCCGAAGGCGAGACGGAAGCGAATGTTGTAAACAACTTGAGAAATTCCGTGAATAATGAACGCTGTAAAGAAAGACTTGAAAAAGTGATTTCAAGCTTCAACGGGAATCGAACCCATGACCTCCGCGATGCCGGTGCGATGCTCTGCCAACTGAGCTATGAAGCCAATCATGTTGGCGAGCGGTCATTTTTGTTGGGTTCTTCAAGCCCCCATAGATAATAAGTGGAAATTGAATGGGCAGAACTGTGGTGGAATAATGATAGATGTGTTGATCATCACTAACATGCTAAATTGCGCATTTTTGGGACGGGGGGAATTGCTGGAACCAGTCTATAAACTCAACTAGCAGTACAGTTTCGAGTTCTCTGTTGCTCAGGATTAGCCTCGATTTTGAGAAGAATATTCACGTGTTCCAGTCAAGTTCCGTCGATTATCAAAGTGTTTGTACTGTTGAAGTTGTGCATTCTTTACTTTACCATTTATTTAGACGCTGATTCAAGAATAACCCTGAGTAAAAAAGTCTGCAATCAACACATCGGTAATTTCGAACTCGAAAATGGTCTATCTAGTAAAAAATGTTTAAGTTATATTTCAAAGCCTCCAAAATTGGACAGTACGGGATTTCAAGTCCAAGGACTGGAACTAATGGCGCGGACTTGAAATCCCGTCCAGTCCGATTTTGGAGGCTTTGAAATGACTTCTCATGCTCATTAATTATTCGACTTCGAGTAGCTGGAACGAAATAAACTCAGTCCTAGGACTGAATTAATTTTGTATCAGTTACTACAGAATCTTCTCTTAGTTTCCAGTAGCATTACGTTGTCCAAATACAGCAATGGGATTGGCTCCTTTACTCATGAATAATTAATGAGAAGAAAAAATGTGCTTCAAAAAAGGCCAATGAATTGCAAAGTGTGTGTACTGTGAAAGTTTTATCATTCCTTATGTTACCGTTTGTGTATGACGCTAAAATAAGGCTACTGAGTAAAAGTTTATTTTGATTCAAGCGTTAAGTGCTTTTGTTTTACAGTTCACATGGTACAAGTACAACAAATAGAGCTGATTTACCATGAATGAAAATTCTACTGCACTTGATTGCGAATGTTGGTGCATTTATCTTATTTACTATAATTATTTACTTTAAATTTGTTATCTGTTTTAAATCATTAGAACATTGTTTCTCCTTCGTATTTTGGTGGCCTACAGCAAATCCCACCAGGATATTTATCACATTTGACATCCTTTGGATAGCAATTAACTGCAAAAAACCAGAAAGTACCCCAGTCGACTCCACCAGCACACTTGCATCCTAATCGTTTGGCTAGAGACCTGCCTTGGTCTAGAAAAGAAAGAAAGAAAGAAAGGAAGAAAGAACCATGATGAATGAATCATTTTTATTTAAACACGGTAGCTCCATAAGTTAAAAAACTTCGTTACATGAAACCCGTACATAATGTGAAAGTTACTTACATTGGAATTATTTTAGGGGACAGCATGGTTAACTGAATCATGCATTAAAAAACACCTGTTTATCTCTTCGAGATGCCAAATCATCCCAATTTAGGGAATTCAATACATCCTTGGATCTAACATCATAACCTTGAAAAGTTATTATTCGGCCAGCACGGTTCTGCAATTTTTGTAATTTGTGGCGAGACCTTTGTTGAAATTGCCCCACACCACATCACAGTTGATAAATGATTATAATAAATAACTAACAGAATAATAGATAATAAGAATATGAGGATTATAAAAGAAACAGATGCAAATTGTGGACAAAAAGAAAACAAAGAGCAAGCAAATAAAAAAACCAAAAACGTAAACCACTTCTTTGCGCCGCTTCGTATGTGCACGAGTTGAAAAGCATGTAAAAAAAAAACAATCGTCTATTCCTTACTTACCACTCATGGGAATGGCTGTGTCTGCTGCGGCAACAAGTAGAATTACAGAGAAGATAATGACGTATTTCATTATGAACACTGATGCAAAAGACTGCGAAACAAAAGTATGGTATCGTATTAGACACGAGACATATGAGATATGTTTTCATTATTTTTATTCATCAGAGATGATGGCTAGTAAACACTAGCGTGGACTGCGTCGGTGTTTCTAATGAAACAGTTATCGTATATAGATTGCTAAGTTTTACACCTTAGTGAAAATAGGAAGTGCATTTCGGACGTCGGAGTCAATTGAAAGTAAAAGTGAGAGAGATGTTTATATAGTAGAGAAGAGAGAAAACAAACCAATAAGAAAAAAGCAATGCCATAAAACAAAGGAAAACTGGATCGAAAGCAACAATAGGTGAGAAATAACTTTTATTCATTAGATGTTATTTGAAGTAGAGTGATTTACAAAAACCCGTGGGGAAAAGAAAGCGTAATAGGAAGGAGAAGACAAAATAGGGGAAAAAAGGCTTACTAATAAAGAGTAATATGTTTAAGTGTGTTTCACGGGTTTATGGGAAGAACTCCGACATAAAATATATGTAAGTCAACACAAATTAGAAAATGATGTAAAACATTATTAAGTTTAGGTTTAGCAAAACGTTTTATTTTACCAAAAGTGAGATGTCTTCAACATTCATTTTATAAGTGTGAATTGAATGGATAGAATAGAACTGTGGTGTAATAATGTTAATAGAGAGTTGATCATCACAGTACTAAATAAGTGAACGCTGTAAAGAAAGACTTGAAAAAATGATTCCGTTGAAGCCTGAAATCATTTTTTCATGTCTTTCTTTACAGCGTTCGTTTAGATCGCTTATTCACTGGATGATCAACACTCTAACATTCCGCTAATATTCACCAAATAGTACAATTAGTTTTCTTAACCGTTCACAAATATATTGCCACAGCAAGGCATTTCTAGAAATAAAAACGCCATTGAAAGCTGTTATTTACAAAAAGAAAGTGAGTAAAACAATAATAAACGGCAAATACTGACAAAACGCGATATTTGTGACTGAAAGTCTGTAGTAAACGATCCGAGTCAAGAACGCTTCTGGTTCGATGTTGGGGATGTTGAGACCCAGCCTGGCCCCAAATCAAAGTCGATTTTCAGGAAATGTCCTGCTTGTGAAAGAACTGTTGCTACTAATCACCTTTCTGTCTACTGTAGCGAATGCAAGAAGTCATGGCATATCAAGTGTGTTGGTTGTATCAAGAAATCTATGCCCTCGACATATATTTGCTGTGGATGTGCGTGGCCTAATTTTTCGGACTCATTCTTCGAATCAGACCATGAAGTCGACGATGTTGCAGGTATTTCTAATTCTTCTTCTTCTCCCAAGGAAGGTGCCAATGATGTATCTACGCAATTAAAAGAGTACTACAAGAATACAAGAATTGCCTACCCGAATATAAATAGTGTGGCAGGTCTGAAATTCTATGAAATCAAATGCGAAGTACAAAACAATGGAACTACCTTAACTCAGAAGTTGAACAGTTACGAGATCTATTTGTAGGTCTGAAGAAATATTAAATATAGCACCTGAATCAAAAGAAGTCATTTCTAGTTTTTGGGAATCGCAGTTTCTCTCAAAAAAGAGACAAAAGTGAAAATTGGTTTTGAACGTGTTTCTTATTTATTTTCCAAAATAAAAATGCCTAAACTTTGTTAGTTCCATTCTTTTGGTAGTGCATGCGCGCAGAAAAATGCACAGTGCAAAACAAGGGAGTCCACAAGAAACAAATGGTAAACCATCGAGTTGATTTTTGATGGCTTGACTGAACTCACTTCCGTCCGTCCGTACAAACATACGTGCGTGGACACAACACAGGAATCCCGCTTCCTTTGAAAGCAAACAGCTCGGAAATGCACAGAAAACATCGCTTTGGAACTAACTTTTCGTTGAAGATGGATCAACTAGTATTCTACAAAAATTCAGGTTTGTGGAAGGAAAGAAATCGCATATTTTTCTATGAAAAGCAGTTTCTTTAGACGAAACGACAAATCAAAGACTTTCTCTCAAAACATTTAATATTTCAAAGGCTAAGTTAATTCATTTTTATGCTGAATGAAATATAAAAAGGAAAGCATATTACGACGAATATTCGCTCTTTAATTAGCTCTATAAATCTTTCAAAAATTCGTTTTTTTAATCAGCTATCGTATGTTTTTCTTTCAAGAGCTTTGTTCACCTTTCAAGCGGTCCTATCGGCAAACATAAGAAGACTTTCATTCTGATAGTTTGATATCTTTCTATAGACAATTTATTTGAATATTGAATAACACATCAAATTACACCAAATATTCGCCATTTATTGAGCTTTTTCAGCTAGTATGATTATGCAAATGAGTTAATTATGTCGGTTGTCGGAATATATTTTATTGTTCTTGTCAAGTTTAACTAAATCTATAATTCTTGTATAGGTAATAATATAGTTTCGAGTGAAATTTGAAAATAATCTGCACAAGTTTGTTTTTGGAAGAGACTGTAATTGTGTGTGGTCGTAGGAAAATGGAGATGAAAAATTGGTTCAAGTACCAACAGCTATGATGGACGATAGACGTAATAATTCCACTGATCATTGGATGCCTGGGCAACGTTAAAAATGTGAACCTTACATTCCAAGGGTACTTGAGAAAATGCTAGTAAATTGGACCTTGGCAGAGATAGTAGTTGTTTGTGACTCTACATGAGACAATTGTAAGGAAAAATTTAAGTGGACTTTACTTGTCAGTTTAGGTTCATGTTTGACGAGACCATTAACTTGCAGATTCATAAGTTGTTTTTACGTTTTTTTTGTGGTTGATTCTGCATGGTCTAGCCGTGTTTCATGGGTTATGCATGGGTCATAGTAATAAAAATAATATTCTATTTGTTAGAGCAGACTGATTAAAATGTCAGCTTTCACTGGTGTGGACCTCATATCAAACAATGTGTTAAGAGATAGTCGGCCGTTTTGAAGAGCAACGCGCATCCACAACTTTTGAGAGGCCTAACAATGGCTAATTGAACTTGAAAATATCGCCTATTTACTTGAATATCTTCAAAGTCCATTATTATTTATTTGACAAAGTGCCCACTTGGGACGCGAAAACTACAGTCTTTAAGCTTTGTACTGGTATAAATTTTGTTTTGATGTATATTTTTTTCTGAATTAAATACCGTGATTTTCAAAGTGCTCGAAATTAATTAACGTCGCACTTAAGAACACCCGGCCAAGCGTATCAGTGGTACTGAGAAAAAATAAAGAAAACCATTTTCGCGGGCAATCTATGCATGCATGAAGTACTATTGTATGTTTATATTTTTATTGTTTTTGATGAAACACTAAGTCAATAGATCAGATAAATGAATGAATTTTAACTACCAACTTGGGCAGATCGCAATCTGCAAGAGTTCCTCTTACATGCCTCTTTTCAGTCAATTGTGTTTACTGTTTCCTCCGAAGTTATTAGAAACTGCCTTTGGTATAACGAGAATCATCCTTAAAATGATTGTGACTGGTCTTGAAAATCAAATAACATGCCACGTCACTACATGCCACGAACAAAGCCGCTTTGTCAACCTGTTAAATCTAAGGTAATCGACTTATTTTAGACCTGTTCAATTCATCATTTCAAAAGTTACTTGGCTTACTAATTTACTAACTTACTTCTGTTTACTAATGATAAAGAAATAAAAATACCTGGTTTGGCTAGTGGTTCAGTAGTTGTACTCTAGCTTGTCTTCTCCAAAAATAAGAGAAAATGATAGCTTTTTAGCGCAGACTAACTATTTCTATCATTCCTTCATATCTGGCTTTGAAAACACTGTGATGGGTTGGTAACTGATCACGCGGCTCATTCTGATTGGCTGTTAAAAGTTGATTGTCAGACGGAAGCCAATTAACTGATCTTCTCTTTCTGTCAATCAGGGCTTTTTTCCCTCCTCACTTTTTGTTGTTGTTGTTGTTGTTGTTTTGTTGTTGCAGTCTTTCTTATTCTTAACCTCTATGCTTTATTCATGTTAACATAAAGAACTATTTCTAAATTCTTTCTGTTCCTCTCTTCTCGCATCCTTTTTGCAATCCAGTTTCCATTTGGTACTGTTCATTTCAAATAAAGTTCCTATAAGCTCTTGGTTGTGTGAAAGGGTGTGTGTTTTTCTAATGATGGACGATACACTTAATAATTCCACTGATCATTGGATGCCTGGGCAACGTTAAAAATTTGAAACCTTACATCTCAAGGGTACTTAAGGAAATGCTAGTAAATTGGACTTTGGCAGAGATAGTAGTTGTTTGTGACTCTGCATGAGACAATTGTAAGGAAAAATTTAAGCGGACTTTACATGTCAAGTTTAGGTTCATGTTTGAGGAGACCATTAACTTGCAGATTCATAAGTTGTTTTTACGTCTTCCTATGGTTGATTCTACATGGTCTAGCCGTGTTTCATGGGTTATGCATGAGTTATAGTAATAACAAGCCTATACCGCTTCGAAAGCGATGATGTTTCGGCCCGTTATCTATTTATTGTGTGGCATTGCTGAAAAGAATTTTGGTCTTGGCAGACGAGCGATCTCGCGGTACGCTTTCACGTTGCAAAGTGTTACGCAAATTTCGACGGAAACATTTGTTTTAAAGTTCTCTTGGACGAAACACATCGTAATCATTAAGTTTTTTTGAGATTTTAGTGGTTCTTGCTTTGAAACATCGTAGTGTTTTGGGGAAAAACATATATGTACATCATAACGTCTCGCCGAACGAACGAGAGATCCGACAATAGATATAAACAATGACTGAGTATCGCAGAGAGCAGAGTACTTGGTGTAAAATATTTTGGCACATGAGCATTACTGTACGCGCTATGTTGAATGTAGGATACTTTTTAAACCTTCATTCTGCTCTTTGACATTTATGGTAAATGTATTTAGCTCTTATGTCATAGCTTAAAGACAATGCGAAAGTCTCAATTCAAACGAAAAGATACAAGGTTTGTCTTTGACCTGTGCGCCGTCACAAATCTACTCAAAATTTACATATTTTGGTGCTTCAAACATTTACATATTTTGGTGCTTCAAAAATTTACATATTTTGGTGCTTCAAAAATATTACCGAATCCAAAAAATAATACTTTAAATCAGAGTATTAATAAATGAAAACTGATGATTTCAGACTTCTATGTTTAAAGATGTAAAGTACGCACTGTTTGTTTGTGGGACCTAGTTTAAATAATAGCTGATACCAAAAACATGTCCTCAGATGCGCACGAAGCTACAACATATCGGAAGCTTGCTTCACAAAATGTATATGCATCAACTGTTAGTTACATAGATAAACTCACAAGTTTTCTCATCTTATGCTCACAGGCAGCTGAGACTGGCAAGTTGCCTTGATTTGCCGCACAATCACAAAAGATTTTGGATAACTTTTCAATAACTTACTTGGCGACTTGGACCTAGATACTAACTTAGGAATAAAATACGCATTGTCGTAGGGTTAATCAATAATATTTTTTTCCCCAAAAAATGGCGTCATGCGAAAAGGTATAATATAGTCTACACAGAGAAGATTCACCGCAACTCTTTGAAATACTCCACATGGTGAAATGTTTTACATTTTCCCATTGCTTATGATGGAAACGGCATATGATTGGATTAGGTCCAAAACTCTGACAGCTAAATGACACGCACGGAGACTATTATGGGCCGGCAAACCAAACGTAGTGACTGTTTCGGCCTGAGGGCCGAAACAAAAACAACTTATGAATCTGCAAGTTAATAGTCTCCTCAAACTTGATCCTAAACTGACAAGTAAAGTCCACTTAAATTTTTCCTTATAATTGTCTCATGCAGCTGAGTTACAAACAACTACTATCTCTGCCAAGGTCCAATTTACTAGCATTTTCTCAAGTACCCTTGAAATGTAAGGTTTCACATTTTTAACGTTGCCCAGGCATCCAATGATCAGTGGAATTATTACGTCTATCGTCCATCATAGCTGTTGGTATTTGAACCAATTTTCCATCTCCATTTTCATAAGGCCACACACAATTACAGTCTCTTCCAAAAACAAACTTGTGCAGATTATTTTCAAATTTCACTCGAAACTATATTATTACCTATACAAGAATTATAGATTTAGTTAAACTTGACAAGAACAATAAATATCTTCCAACAACCGACAAATTTAACTCATTTGCATAATCATACTAGCGGAGAAAGCTCAATGAATGTCGAATATTTGGTGTAATTTTATGTGTTATTCAATATTCAAATAAATTGTCTATAGAAAGATATCAAACTATCAAAATGAAAGTCTTCTTATGTTTGCCGATAGGACCGCTAGAAAGGTGAACAAAGCTGATTTTTCTTGAAAGAAAAACATACGATAGCTGATTAAAAAAACGAATTCTTGAAACATTTATAGAGCTAAATAAAGAGCGAATATTCGAGAAACTGCTTGTCATAGAAACATATACGATTTCTTTCCTAAAAAAAACACAAACCTGAATTTTTGAAGAATACTAGTTGATCCATCTTCAACGAAAAGATAGTTCCAAAGCGATGTTTTCTGTGCATTTCCGAGCTGTTTGCTTTCAAATGAAGCGGGATTTCTGTGTTGTGTACACGCACGTATGTTTGTACGGAAAAAATAATATTCTATTTGTTAGAGCAGGCTGATTAAAATGTCAGCTTTCACTGATGTGGACCTCATATCAAACAATGTGTCAAAAGAGAGTCGGCCGTTTTGAAGAGCAACGCCCATCCACAACTTTTGAGAGGCCTAACAATGGCTAATTGAACTTGAAAATATCGCCTATTTACTTGAAGTCCTCTATTATTTATCTGACAAAGTGCCCACTCGTACGAAAGCCGAGAAGGGACTTCAGAGATTCAGAGATGACGATTTCAGAGATGATAATTTGAGAGATAATAATTTGGGAGATAATAATTTCGGAGATAAAATTAACGTTTTATTATATAATTACCAATGAAATATCTATTTTCCTCTATTTCTACGATCACTCGTGATAGATCTTTTCGACACTGGAAGATAAAATTCGTATCTCCGAGCGCCCCGAATGAGAATCGCTCTATTTATGCAATTACACTGATCAAGTCTTTGCTTCGCCTCCTTTAGATCGATTCGTATATGCATTACGAACTCCGTTATAGCCCCTGTTTGAGGCCATTAAAGTCATTACTTGAAATCTTTTTCAGTTCGAGTCAGTTAAAATTTTATTTCTTTAAACTTGTTCGCTTTCACGCTTCTTGGTAACTCAACTAACTACCTTGCATAAATTGGAATAATTTGAATCTCTCGGGACATTTATTAAACAACTCGTCCTCGCTTTGTTTTTGATATTTCTTCACACTGAACTTCTTTACTAATTTACTAACTTACTTCTGTTTACTAATGATAAAGAAATAAAAATACCTGGTTTGGCTAGTGGTTCAGTAGTTGTACTCTAGCTTGTCTTCTCCAAAAATAAGAGAAAATGATAGCTTTTTAGCGCAGACTAACTATTTCTATCATTCCTTCATATCTGGCTTTGAAAACACTGTGATGGGTTGGTAACTGATCACGCGGCTCATTCTGATTGGCTGTTAAAAGTTGATTGTCAGACGGAAGCCAATTAACTGATCTTCTCTTTCTGTCACTCAGGGCTTTTTTCCCTCCTCACTTTTTGTTGTTGTTGTTGTTGTTGTTTTGTTGTTGCAGTCTTTCTTATTCTTAGCCTCTATGCTTTATTCATGTTAACATAAAGAACTATTTCTAAGTTCTTTCTGTTCCTCTCTTCTCGCATCCTTTTTGCAATCCAGTTTCCATTTGGTACTGTTCATTTCAAATAAAGTTCCTATAAGCTCTTGGTTGTGTGAAAGGGTGTGTGTTTTTCTAATGATGGACGATACACTTAATAATTCCACTGATCATTGGATGCCTGGGCAACGTTGAAAATTTGAAACCTTACATCTCAAGGGTACTTAAGGAAATGCTAGTAAATTGGACTTTGGCAGAGATAGTAGGAAAAATTTAAGCGGACTTAACTTGTCATTTTAGTTTCATGTTTGACGAGACCATTAACTTGCAGATTCATAACTGTTGTTTTTACGTCTTCATATGGTTGATTCTGCATGGTCTAGCCGTGCTTCATGGGTTATGCATGGGTCATAGTAATAAAAATAATATTCTATTTGTTAGATCAGGCTCATTAAAATGTCAGCTTTCACTGGTGTGGACCTCACAAACAATGTGTTAAGAGATAGTCGGCCGTTTTGAAGAGCAACGCGCATCCACAACTTTTGAGAAACACAAACATAGCTCACGCCAAATGCCAAAAACCGACCTTAAAACGCATCGGACGAAGAAATAACACCCAAATTTCATGAAGTGAATGACTAAGCTTAATTTTGAGGGCATTTAATTCTTAGGAAGTTTTCAGAAGATGTATTTTTGAGAAGCTGAAATCACTCGATAATTCAAAATTTTGATTAACTGGCGAACGCCATAAGAGACCACAGGGAGCCCACACATCCGAAACCACAGGTACTTCGGATGGTAAGCCTGTGATCCCTTGTTCACGAGCATGTTCAATCCCTATGTTTTGGTATTAAGTGAAAGTCATTCAATGAATTTTGATTATATCATATGAGCTATGTTATCGAGTACATTGTACGTATCTACTGGCTACGGAGCCCGATTACAGCCATGCAAATTTCGTGATTGTTGAAAAAAGTCGAGAAAAAAGTCAAGAAAAAAGTCGAGAAAAAAGTCAAGAAAAAAGTCAAGAAAAAAGTCGAGAAAAAAGTCGAGAAAAAAGTCGACAAAAGTTTTGTTTTTATACGTTTTGTTTCTGAATTGAAAATATTAGTACATTTTCGTTTTCTAGTTTTACTGTTAGTCTAGTTTAGTAGCTTTTCATATCGATCTAACCTAGCTGGCATCTTGTGAGCTGAATTATGCAAATTACTTGTATTGTTTACATGCTCATTTCCTTCGGCTTCATGAAGAGCGAGCCGATCACAAATAAAATATCGTGCTATACAAATGTTGCTCTTTTAAAGGTATGAAGCACACTGACAGGATAAAACCAACAAACAACTCTACTCTACATGCGACATCGAGCACGGCAGCGCGTAACAGCTGCGCACGCCACCCCTGCTTCCCTAAAACAAAACTTAAACTTAAATCGCAATAATAAATGTACTATAAGACACCCATTATCGAGTATTTCAATCTACATATCTATTTCTTTTAATTTTGCCTAAAGTGGACTAACTTTGGTCAGTGCATTTACTGTTTATGTGACCCGCACAACCCTGGTCCAGCGGAAGCCACAGCCTGTTTTGTCGTGTTTTGGTTGAACTTCCATGAGACGTACCATTGTAAAAGCGGTTTACGTTACTTTACACTGGCATCTCACTTCTGCGTCTTTGGTTCAATTCCTGGACTCGGGATCAGATGTGTGTGAGTAGAGTTTGCTTACATATCGGTCTCCCTTTATTCGAGGGTTTTTCTCTACTTTCTCCTGTTTCCCTTACCTCAGCAACGAACCTAACACGAATAGTCATCGAATGAACACAATAATAATAAGAAAACAAGTATTTTCAACAAAAACAAAAACGAAAACGAAAAAAAAAAAAAAAAAAAAAAAAAAACCCGTAAAGGGAATCGTTCTTGTTTTCTTGTTTTTAGTCAAGCATATTAAAATATGCTTGACTATCATCTAATAACTTAGCTGTATCTGCCCGGAAATATCTATCCGCATAGTTTGAGGTCATCGAATGAATACAATAATAATAATAAGGAAAAAAGCATTTTCAGCCATACTTGCTGTGGTTCATTGTGCACTCAGTATCACGTGATGGTAGCGTTCAACATCAAACACGAAACAATAGGTCAGTCCTTTGAAGCTTGTCGGGTTTCACAACCAGTCCCCATTATTAACTGATGGTTTGTATAAACTCCAATTGACACTCTTTTCGTATTCTCTGTTGCTCAGTGTCAGTCTCAATTCAGTATAGAATATAAATGTGTTCCAAGGAAGGTCAACGGAATTTCAAAGTATGTGCCCTGTTAAAGGATTAATTCTCTACGTTAACGTACCGTTGGTGTTTGATGCTAGCTGAAATGAAAATATACTGGCCTCAGTAAATGATTGTTAACGTTTAATTAAAGGGCACAGTGGTATTTAAGCGATTTTATTTTACAGTTTATGCACCAAGGTACAATTACAACAAACAAGCTGATTCACAGTGAATGGAAAGGCTACTTCATTTGATTGTTAAAATTTTGACGCATTTAACTTATTTACTCTAACAGCATTTACTGTTTTCCCCTATTTTACATCAGGCGAAGAGTGGCTAGCCTAAAAGCAACAAACTCCCAAAATAGAAAGACCATAGTTTCGACAAAACGTTGTGTTCTCTGGGCACCTGGGCCTAAGCCAGTAAGTACCTCGGGGGCCACCATGTGGACATTGGCACCCTATTCCTTTCTTGTCTACAGTCATGTCACGACCTGGATAATAATATAAATCATAATGATAATGATGATGATGGGTAGGAGAAAGGGATGGGCAGATTTTTATTAGGAAAATGTCATACATTATGAACGCAGCCTAACAAAGAACAAAACAAAGTAAAAGTAAAAATAGAAAGAAAAATATAAGGACGATTGCCCATCATACTAGTGAGATTGAGCCTTTAAGTCGAGCGAACAACTTGGGCTGTCAACAAACATAACATTTAGGAGAAAAAAGCAAATCCAATCTCTGAAAAGTGCAAGTAGCAAATGAGTTCGTCATTAGTTAGTTAGGATCTGGAATGCATACGTTAACTGTTTGAATCGTCCATCATTTAGCCGGGACATTTCAATCGTAATTAGTCGATATATGTTTAGAATGGTAGGAAACTTGCAAAGCTCACAAAATTTGCACTGCACAGTACTAGTGCATAAAAAGAACGGCTTTTTTCTTAGTGGATTTTAAACTAAACTATCTTAAAGTAAATTTCGATCGTGTGAACGTTCGTAAGCAAACGATGTATAGCTATTGAGAATTGTATTGCTAAAGATCGTATTCTTATTTAGACCACATTGAATTATATATTTTTTATTTTTTATTCACTGAGTTGAAAAGCATGTAGACATTCACGTATTCCTTACTTACCACTGATTGAACTGGCAATGGTTGCTGTGGCAACAAGTAAAATTACGGAGAAGATGATGATGTACTTCATTATGACCGTTGGACTAATGAAAAGACTGCAAAACTGCGAAAGGAACATATGGTATTGTATTGGACAATAAATAATGAGGACATCGATTATTGTAAACAAACAATACCCTGGTGCAGAGTACACTGGGATACCTCGGTGCAATAATTTACCGCCTGAGTCTTCTGAATCATCACATGAGCCTAACCTAATAACATCGAAGAACGCCGACTCATGCGATGATTGACCTTAGAATGTGTGAATCTAAAGACAAAGGGAAAATAACTGAGAAAGTGGTAGGGCTAGGATTGTTTAGCGAAAGCCTTTTTGTGTAAAACTTTTATGCCATAAAATTAAAATAATCGAACAAGATTCTGACGTCATGAAATTTCAATCCCGTCTAAGTCTGTTCCTGTTTTAAAATAACTATGCATGTCAGCTCTTAAAGACTAGCTTCTTTAAGAAAGTCACATTTGCTTAACTCGGTGAGTTTTGCTTTCTAAATCCAAATTTCTTCACTTTTCATTTAAAACGGTAAGAAAAGCCCATCTTTGGTTGCTCTGGTCAGAGGCTCGACCAATTTTCGTCCGGGCCAGTATTATGACCAGCTAACGGGCGTCGTCGTCGACATCTCCCTGCTTCACAGCTCGCTCGCCGCTTCGTCGATCAAAATCGTGGACGGGCATGGAGAAGGTTCGTCGAGCCTGTGGGACCAGGGTAATCTTTGCTCAAGACTTCTCTCAGAATTAATTGCTCTAAATTTTACAGCTTTTTTCGCTGACCAAAACTTAAATATAGCACCCGAATCGTTTAGAAGAATACAAAACTCGAATAAAGTCAATTCTATTTTTTCTCCACAGAATTTCGAAGAAATTACGAATTTAACGTACCTTAATGGATTTAGAACCACGTATCTTGGTGTTCAAGTCTTTTTTAGGGCTTTCCTTCTTGAGTCTCGAATTGAGATAACATGAAACGTTCAAGCTACTCCTATTTATACCTCTTATTAATTGAGCATTAGCATTTTATTCTTAATCTCACTTGAGTTTTACGTTTTATTCTGCTCGGATAGCAAAAGTGGTGCATTTTGTGCTCAAGTGTTTTTACATAAAGGTTCAAAGGCTAGGGCGAGGTTTTGCATTAGAATTCAAGACCGAGCCCGTGCGTTTGAACTGGTTTAAAATGTCAGCCACACCCTAAATTCCATTGTTTCGATGCAAAACTCAAAATACTAAATAATATTGAATTCAGAGAGGTAGATTACTGTTGCTTTGTTCTTTTGTAAATAGAGTGCTTACAATATATCCGTGTTTACGCTTATTGTTCCGATAGAAATAAAAATAGTATTGTTTTCATACCTTGCGTTCTCTCGTGCAAGTATAAGGCTTAAATATTCGGTGATTTCGCAATTCATATGAAGAAGCCGCAAAATGTTGTGGGGTGGAGATGACGCAGATCTTTATAAAATGCTTCTGGAATTGGAAAATGAAGAAACAGAGGATGTTGGTATGCTCCGTACTCAGTACAGGTTTACTGAGTCTCTCGTGAAGAAAGATATCGATGACAAATTAAGAGAAAGTGTACCAAAGGCAATCACATACAAAGATACACTTGGGCTGTGAAGTTGTTTGAACAGTGGCGACATGAGAGAAACGCTAGAGTAGTTTGTTTTCCATCGTGTGAAAAAGATTTTAAAGTGGTTCCCACCGAAAGCCTAGAAAAGATGACTTCTGGAGAGCTGAATGAATGCAACTCTTTCCCTATTCATACATGAGACAAGGAAAGCAAACGGTGACAAATATCCTCCCAAGACTATCCATGGAATAATAGCTGCTACTCAACATTACCTGAAGTTTAGACGAAGAGAATTCCAATTTTTTAATGACCCCATGTTCTCTAGATTAATGGGTAGCTTGAATGCGACAATAAAAGACGAAACGGCAGAAGGGCTTGGGAATGCTACAAAAAAGCCGAGGTTATATCAGTTGAAAAAGAAGAACTACTCTATGGAGCAAAGCTATACTGGGCGAACAAACTTCACAACAGCTACTTGATACCGTTCTTTGTCTACTTGGCATTCACTTTGCACTAAGAGGGGAAAGGAACATAGACGACTCAGACGAATGACATCGCAAATAACCAAAAGGATAGACAGCGGTACTGAAAGGAAATATCTTGAATATCGAGAAGATGTGTCAAAAACGAATGGGGAAGGTGTGAGAAATCGAGAGAAGTAACGCGGACATATGAAAATTATGCCAGGTGTGTTGTTCGTTTGTACGTTTGCATTTCAAATGCTCAAATGCAGCTCTTATTTGCACTGAAGTCACTATACCACTTACTAGAGTACATTCACTATACGTGTGAAACAGTTTGCTAACACAATTTTGCATATTAGTGCAAAATCCTTTGTCTTCCATTGTTTAATTAATGCAATTTTGTGTAATTTACTACAAAGTGTTTTATGGATATAATGAATGCACTCTAATCGCAATTTTAATTTTTCAAGCCCCGAATGGAAGACTGGCAATGTCGATGCATTATACCTGACACCACTATAATGTCCATTAGCAAGACTGCTGGTATAGTCCTGTCCCAGTTGGACATAACAAATTGGCGTCCACTGTACAGAGGCTATGTTCAACAATCAACGCCAAGAGTACATTAGAGAAAACAAAATATCGCACACAAAAAAAAGAACCATATTTAACGAGGCCTCAAACTGAACAACCTCTGGGCTAATCTAAATTTTACTGTACTTAAAAATAAGGTGAATGCGGATAATAATGTAGAGGGATGCCTTAAACAGCAAGCATAGACCTCACTACGCATAAAATCTCTTTATTTAAGTGTTTAGTCGTTCTAGGCAGCGCTTGTGAACTAATTGAAGATACTTTTACGACCACACACCCTACCATTACGTTCAATATTGTATTATTTGCTACTGTTTTAGCTAGATCTAATGTTTCTTACGTCGTATTGCGTTCTTGATATTCACTTGTGGCCTGTCTTCAGGTAGATACACTTCATCATTTAGAGGCTCTTCATTCACCACCTATCATCAACCAAGCACATGCACACTCAGTAATTCTTATTTTAATATGTTACAAACGTTCAGTAAAACAGTTCAGTAAAACATTTTTAATTAAAAAAAAAAACTTTCAAAAAATTATTTGTTGGACAAATCATTACACAGTGGTTAGCAATAAAAAAATATCCACACTGTAAGATATATAGGTCAGCTAGCGCTATTCGCCCTTCACACAACAGTTCTTTATTCTAATGCATTTGCGCGCGTTTTCTTAAACCTGATGCTTGAAAGATAAGGTGTTTTTTCCAGCAAACCATACCACAAAAAGACTCATAAATAAGGAAAGCAATATCTGTGGGGCTTGATCATCATTGTCGCTGTCATCGCTGGACTTTGGGTTCCACAACCTTAAGCGACAATGCCGACTCGGTGCCCCATTTTCACTCCTAGAAAAATGAGAAATCCTTGTTTCATATTTTACTTATGTTATAATTTTCAACAAGAATGTCGCTAAATAATTTTCTATTTTCTTACCTTCTTGTTGCATTTGTGCTTACAGACATGATGCTTATTATAATGTAGCTTATAACAATAATTACAATCCAAAATATATTATAAAATTGCTCTGCGAGTAAATAGCCGTACAACAACGTCAAAACGCTAAAATCTTTACGAACAAACTTCATAGCGAGGTAACTTTCCATTGTGATGTCATTAAAGAGTCTTTGTGACGTAATATATGAGACGAAATTCGCGGACTTGATTTCTTCTGTAAATACTTCGCTTTTATCTCTGTTTTGGAAAAGAAAACTCGCCGTCTTATTCATTTTGTGATCATGTGCTGCTCTGATAGTTTTCGTTTAGTTTGAATGTCGCAATTGTTTCAGTTGTTGGAATTTTACTCGCGCGCGCGCTGTTACCCATAACACTTTGCCATCTGTAGCGCTTGCAACCCACAATTCTTTGAAGTTGTTGCACGCCCTCTGTAGCCCATATATTATGACTATATTGTGGGCGCAGGGTGACTTATTTTAATCATAAAATCTGTTTTGCTACCCCTTTTCTTTCATTGAAGTCTGAGTTCCTAAGAACCTTTAAAAAGCTTTCCTTCGTGCTTTTGGAACTTACTGCCTCAAACATTGGTTTGCCAAAAATTTTAATTTTATTTGTTTTTAATCAATACTACAAATACGGATTTACCAAAATGAGAATAATAAATTGATTATTGTTTAAAAGTAAATCCGCTAATTTTCAATTGTGTGTTTGTAATTAATGTTTAGATTCCTAGATGGGACCTGGACAGATTTCATTTGACCCCGAAAGAAATTGGCAGTTCAATGAAGAGCGTTGGCGAGGTAAATAATGTATAGTAACGCGTTTAGATATGTTGTGGATTGAATTTCGCAGACCATTAACTGGCAGTATTTTATCGTTCGTTATTAGTGCGAGTGAATGAAACGCACTGTAAACATTAACCAGGGTAAGCCATTTCCAACTTCCTGTGGTCACTTTACTTTTTGAATTCACACAAAACCATGTTAATTGCCTGAAGCAGCTAGTTTGCTTCCGTGAAAAGGTCTGTCTTTTTCTCTTTATATTTAAGGCTGTAGTGGGTCCGACTTACATCCACAAGAAGAGAAGAGAGGACCACAACACAGATTAAAGTCATCCTCTTTATTCAATCACAGCACGGAAAATTACTGTTCATTCAATCAGAATGCTCTGACACGAACTGTTCGTGCTGCTAATTTCTATCGTATTAATTATTCAATGTTTCGTTTCAATTCACAGGTGATGGCCATTGGTCGTACTTTTGAAGAGAGTATACAGAAGGCCCTTCGAATGGTACATCCATCTGTTGACGGCTTCGTTCCTAAGGTAAAATACTGGCGTGAGGTTGAATAGCAATGGCAGTGGTTACCTTGGTAACGGTTTCCATGTTAGCAGCAGCAGCCATCCTAGCAACGACAGCTATTACCATGGCAATTTCAGCTTGTATTAACTGGGAAAATTAGTTTAGGGACGGTGAAGATTATCAAAAAGCGAGGCAGTGGCTTCTGTGTTGAGAACAACCATTACTATAGCAACGAAATTGAACATTTAGGTGACGAGTACCTTAACCATGTTTTTAGACTTAGAATAAAGGAGTATGCCATGAGTAGGTTTATTTTTATGCTATATATATTTTTTTGCAATTGTTTCATAGATTCCAAGTGGAAACAAAGATGTCGCAGATGGAGAAGCGTTTGAAGAGAATCTCCGTGTGCCCTCCAACACGCGTGTGTATTCCCTAGCTAGGGTAAATACAGACATCCCTACGGCTTCAAAACCCTCTTCTTGAATACTGTAATACTCAATTTTCAAGTCCCCAGTCTTCTGTAACTCAGGACTAGCCTCGAATTTGTGCAGAATATCCATGTAATCCCAGTAATTTTAATAATCATTCAATTTATTTTTCCGTCGTTTTGATTGGCAGAGGTAACTGCAAATAACTCAATCTCGTACCCAGAGCCTGCGTTTCTTCTGGCCTGCGGCGAAGAACGAGAGTTCTGGCATAATACATTTTTTGGCGCAATTTTCCGGCAGTGAAATATAATTAATGAAAATCATGCTTTGAAATAGAGTTATTTGTTTACTTGCGAGCAAAATAAAAATTAGAAATCAGGAACGCATTAAAAAAATATTTTGGCAAGTCTTTTAACGCATTCTCTTTTATACCGGAAGTATAATAACTCCTGGTCTCAAAAATGGATTTTGCCAGAGCCCAGAGTCCTCGTTCTATGCCGTAAGCCAAAAGAAACGCAGGCTCTGGGTACGAGATTTTATATAACTGCCTGCAAATAATAGTCTGCTGATGCGCAGTAATGATGCATTTGTGAACATGGCTCCCTTCTCCGTACCTTGGTATATTTGATAGACAGCATAAAGAGACAAAGCACAAAATGAAAACGGAAGAAATAAATTGAATGATAAAGCAATTATTGAACTCGGTTATAAAAAAATATCGTGATCAACCTCGTCTAATAATTATTACCCACTAATCTCGTCAACTTTCCCTCAGTAACGATGTGTCATCAGTTTGACTTGTTCTTTGATGCTTTATTTATTGTCGTTTCCAGGCTTTTGAGAAGGGTTACTCGGTTGATAAAATTCACGAGTTGACAAACATCGATCCCTGGTTCCTTTACAAACTAAAGGAAATCATCGACCTTAGCAATGACTTCAGCAAGCTCAAAATGTAAGTATTCGCTTTATTAATTACTGGGTTGCCTATAGCAGCCCAGTCGTAAAATGCCTTTGGTTTTTTTTTGTCTTAGAGCAGTTTTCGCATGACTGTGAAAAGCTCACGGCACTAACATGTTCTTGACATGGCTAGGGATGTGCCAGACCAATCACATTGCTCGAGAATTCACTCTCCATCCAATGAAATACCCGGAACACGGCATAAACACGGCGCGGACACAGTCACGCGAAAGTCAGGGCATTTTCAGACCAATCACATTGCGCAAGAAAAAAAATCGGCCAATTAAAATTCTAGAAAACATCACGATCACGGCACGGCACTGAGATTTTCACAGTCATACGAAAAATGCACTATCCATCTCGCGAAAAGTGCATTGTTGCACCAGCGTATCACATATATGGATTTGAATGACGTGTTCATAGATAAATGGCTCATAGATTAGCTTAGCAGCTGAGGATGTAGTTCCAGGCTTTAGAAGTAACATAATTATTAAGCAGTAAAAGAACATTTTAGATTTTAGTTATTTAGTTAGTAGAAAGCTTCACTATTTCAGTATATTCTATTATTTTAAAAATCAAAAAAGAAAAACGGAAAAAAGGAGCAAAAGCGTGAGTAGGTATATAGGTCACCCATCCAAGTGCTAACCCTCCACAGCCGAGCTTGACTCAGTATTTTGAATTGAATGACAACGATTTATCCACTGGACCGCGATTCTAGGTGAATCAGCATAACAATAGCCGTGAAAACAATGCACCAGATAGACTAGACTTTTTAACATTATATTTTCAACCGATTCCGTGCGTGGCAGAGATGCCTGATGCTTTGGCTAGAACATTTTTTTGCGTAATTTGTACACCCAAGGGCAGAAGGATTTAATCGCCGTCAGGTCCGAAGTCCATACGACGCCTCAGCTCTGCGGATGTCTCGGGGGTACAACACTCCTGAAGCTGTAGAACACTCAAAAAGTTATAGAAATCCCTCGCCTATGGCTCGTGATTTCTATAACTTTTTTCGTGTCCTACAGCTCCAGTCGTGTTTTATCAGAGAACAGAACATAGCTAAGCCTGATCTATTTGTTAAGTAGAGAACACAACAAGGAAGAAGATCGTCATGTACGAGTTAAACGAAATCATTCATTTCTGTGAACCATCCCATTATCTTTTGACAAACATTGCAACGAGTCCTCTGTGCATGATACAGGCAACCCAGTGAATGCCTGTAGTGCGTCTTGCTTGGAGTCAGATTCTCCGGTAACAGTTTCCCTGACGTTTTTACTTGTCTCCGTCAGTAAACCTCATCATTTTCAGGTTCTGAAAAACGACCCCAACATTTAATCAAACACCGATTTGGCCCACGAATTTAGCCAAAACTTGACCGAACATTGTTGGCAGACCATGATAAATATTTTCTCTTTAAAGGGGGTAGGGTCACGTGACCAAATGTTGAATTAGCGCTTTAAGTTTAATTAGCCTAGAGGTTGTTTTATGGTTCCATAAAAAATGTAAACCATCCTAAAACGTTTTCTGCCGAGTTAAGTTATTCAGTGTTTATTATTTCTTCCATTATTCTAGCGATGAATTACCCATAGACCAACTAAAACTAGCCAAACAAATGGGTTTTTCTGATCGACAACTGAGCAAGCTAATGGGAACAGATGAAATGACTGTCAGACAAAATCGGATCAACCAGGGAATCAAGCCTTGGGTTAAACAGGTGAAGAAAAACATTTTTTTGAAATTGCCCTAATTCACTATGACGTCACATCAAAACAATCTTCAACTATCTATTGTTTAAACGTAAAGGATCATGGTCGTCAGACGGGGACAAATGAACGCAAATTTACCGAAAATTGTTCTAAAACCCGTATCAATCCACGAAGAGAAGTAAAATAGCCAGCAAGCGCTCAGAGTATTTTTTTAGTACATATTAACACATAATATATCTGAAAACCAGGCCATTTTAGATTAAACTGTTTTGAACACTAGGAGTAAATTTTGTTGAATTTTCTATTGGATTTGGCGATTCTATCCCCGATATAAACAAGCAGTGACGTCATAGTGAATTAGGGCAATTTCGTTCAAGCAATAAATTTAAGTTTTGAAACAAAGCTAAGATAGCTGGTTAATTAACTATAAGGCGGAGTGAATGCGGTTGAATATTGAGCTGCAAGGTATAAATAGTCAATATATTCGTTGAGCCTGAGGTAATTTTAGGCTTGAATATCAGAGAAAAGACGAATTAAATTCAGATATAAAAACCGTTTATTATTACTACGTACTGCTCTGGTAATTCTGGGAAACCCCATATAACCACCTCTCGGGCATTCAGAATATATGAAGTTATTACGCTGCTATTTGTGTACTACAACCAGATAATTTTAAATTAGAACTAGTAAAGCGGCCGTACTTCCTTGACCCCCACAAAAAAAAAAAACAAAAAAAAACTTGTGATAATGTTTACTATTCCTATAGATCGATACGATGGCTGCTGAGTATCCCGCCAAGACGAACTACCTTTACATCACCTACAACGGCAGCGAAAACGATCTGACGTTCGACGACCATGGGGTGATGGTGTTAGGGTGTGGTCCATATCATATTGGTAGTAGTGTAGAGTTTGATTGGTGTGGAGTATCTTGTATTAGAACACTAAGGGACCTTGGAATGAAAACAGTGAGTACTACCGATCTGATGACCGTGGGGTGATGGTGTTAGGGTGTGGTCCATATCATATTGGTAGCAGTGTAGAGTTTGATTGGTGTACAGTATCTTGTATTAAAACACTAAGGGACCTTGGAATGAAAACAGTGAGTATTACTGATCTGATGACCGTGGGGTGATGGTGCTAGGGTGTGGTCCATATCATATTGTATTGCATTAGTCTGTCAGTAAACAGCGGTAGAACGTGGGAGAAAAAGGATGTTGCTCTTTTAATTAATGTTTTCGTTATTTTCCAGGTAGTCGTGAACAACAACCCAGAGACCGTCAGTACAGACTATGACGAGTGTGACAGACTTTATTTTGAGGAACTATCCCTGGAACGGGTACTGGATATTTATCAACAAGAGGTTCGTACATGAAGAATGAAAATGCAAGTCAAATAAAGACAAAATGTAAAGTAATTTGCTATGCATTATTTTTATTTCCCTCGTTTTCTTGGAAATCTTTTTGGTAACAGCATATGTAATCAATAGCGAATACAGGGGCAGCCTGCCGTGCAGACGTTTTCACGGAACGATCCCACACTAAGAACGTCTGCACGGCAGGCTAACCTTGTATAATAACCTAATACAGGGGTGATTCCTTGGGATTCATGGAACTTTCCTTTGTGAGATCTTGTGAAGCCAATCATTTTTCTTTATGCTCAATAGAATGAAATTGAAACGCCTCTTTGTGAAGCTTGGCGGCCATTTTGGAATTACCCTTTTTCAAACCCTGGAACCGCCATTCGTACTCAGTTATGAAGCATTTTTATCGAAAATAATCAGTTCTAAAATTTTTAGAAGGAAACATTACAAAATCATGAATAGCTAATATTGCTTGTGAGAGAAATGGTGGTAGTATAGGAGTTAATCTGATCGTTGATATAGTGGACAAGGCAATGTACTTGTGTAGACGGGAATTCGCTGATTGGGTCGGTTACACTATCGCAGTTTAGAAACAAAATGACTCTATTTCTTGTGAAGTATGTTTATAAGGAGAACAAAGCAATAGACAAAACCTGACTAGATATGGTACGAATTTTATAAGGTCACCTATCCCGGTACCAACCCAACCAAAGAAGTTTAACTTATCGTTTTAAGAGCAAGACCTTTTGCCAGTGGACTAGTGGTTTTTAAAAGTGACTTACAAAAGCCTCGTGATAATAATGGACCAAAAAGAATTATCATTTTCCACTTCAATTGAGCACAGATAGTGCAAGGGATCGGACTAGCTGTAAATTTCAGGCACGGGCATAGTGCCCTAGCCTAATACCATTTTCACTTTTAGTTTATGAAAACAATCATTGAGAGTACGTTTCTTGCTGAGTAATAAGTGAACACACGGGTGCCCGAGTGCAAGGCTGGTTCACTTGTTCTCAGGCACCAAGTGCCCAAGCACTGTAAATGTGAACACGCTCTTCATAACCATCATAATATGATTTCACACTATTTCACTTCGATCTGTCAAGAGTATATAGTGTTGTTGGCTATTTCAATTAGCTATTGATGGCTGACTCTGGTACTGAAGTGTTTTACATTCACTTCCTTACGTTCCACGTTAGGGATGTCAAGGAGCAATTATATCCGTGGGAGGTCAAATACCTAACAACTTGTCTTTGCCGTTGTTCAAAAATGGAGTCAAAATCCTTGGAACTTCACCTCTGATGATTGACGCTGCCGAGGAAAGGTTGGTCAATATTTCAAGATCATGAACCTAAGTCCTTCAAGCCTAGCTAGGTTTTTAAGCGCTATGTTTGAGTTCTCTTGTTTTTTTTTCTCTAACCGGCTATCCTCGTTGACTGGTCTATTTTCTTCAGCCAACGCTACCCTGCCCCCTTCTAAAGTTATATATCTCACTACCACACAGGTCACGATTCTCTGAGATCATAGATGAGATTGGTGTTGACCAAGCACCATGGAGGGCCCTCTACTCAGTGGTAAGTCCCGATACACAAGCAAATATTCACTAATTGTCTGTCTGTATTTCTTTGAAGTTCAACTTTTTATTTATTTTATTCGCCTGCAGAAAGACGCCTTAGATTTTGCTGCTACTGTCGGTTACCCATGTCTTCTGCGACCTTCCTACGTATTGCGGTATGTAAGCAGTAGATGGGGTGTCCTACCGCATCTAATATCGAGGTTTGACCCCGAGGTAAAGATTTCTAAGAAGAATATATCGTATGGTTGTTCTTTTCCCATGTCATGTTGGTGCTCTTTGAGAATCGCGTCATACCGCTGGTGACCACTTTATACTGAGGGTAGAGATATCGCGGATGTTGTACTGCTAGCCTGCAAAGCAGGCGTTCTTGTGGGTTTGGGGGAACTTTGGAACGAGCGAGCATTGAAACCGAGCAAAAAAGAAGCACTGAGCGCACTGAGTGTCACGCCAGGTGTCTTATGATATCTTATATTTGTGAACTAAACAACGAAACAAGCCTTAAAGTATTTCAAACAAAAAATATATAAAATCTTGAAAGAAAGAGCTCAAAAAATGAATTGAAAATGACCATTAAGAACACCGAATTCACAACTACGTAAACAGTAATAACATTAAAATTAATAAAATAAAATAAATACATGTAAAAAATATATAAATATATTTGAAATCTTTTTTTCATATTTTTAGATTTGAGATAAAATTTTGATATTGTTCTAATTTTTCGTAGTTTTTGTAGTTTTATTTTGTGATTTCATGATGAATGTAAAGCTATAACTTATAGCCTAGTAGTAGCTCATCCAATCAGAACGAAGCATTGATGATAGACCACTAGAAAGCTATAGCTCATAGCCTAGTAGTAGCTCATCCTATCAGAACGAAGCATTGATGATAGACCACTAGAAAGCTATAGCTCATAGCCTAGTAGTAGCTCATCCTATCAGAACGAAGCATTGATGATAGACCACTAGTAAGCTATAGCTCATAGCCTAGTAGTATAGCTAATCCAATCAAAACGCAGCATTGATGATAGACCACTAGTAAGCTTATAGCTCATAGCCTAGTAGTATAGCTTATCCAATCAAAACGCAGCATTGATGATAGACCACTAGTTGGATTTGACTATTTATAACTATTGTTTTTGACACTAAAATATATTAGTCACTTGTCAAAAACAATAGTTATAAATATTTTTATTTATAATTTAATTTTAGTGGCTCAGCTATGAATGTAGCCTATGGCCCTGACGAGCTGAGAGGATTCCTGAGAGACGCTGCACGAGTATCTGAGGTAATTGAAAATGATGGTGGATATACACCTACTTGAAACAACGTTGTCATACGATATTAGAACATTAGTAATTTAATGAGAAGGGGAAACATTAAAAGACAAAAGAAAAAGTTCAGCTTCAGTGATCTTCTTTTGTTTTTTCAATATAATTCCTATCCAACTAAATCCGTAATGTTCTATTTTCGTATGACAACGTTCTCGCAAGCAGGTGAGTAGAGTTGTTTGTTGGTTCTCTCCTGTGCTTCTAGGGCTTTCCCCAGGTTCTCCGGTTTTTATCCGTTCGCAAAAATCAACTTCTAAATTCCAATTCAATAACAGGAGATACTCTCGCATAGGGTTAGCCTTCTATATCTTCTTTCGCACTATACGAACGCGAATAAAATCTCAAAAATAGGAACAACATACTTGTTTATGTCAGCTCCTTGCTTCCTAATGCTTCGTCTTTTTTCCATAGGAACACCCTGTTGTCATGACTAAGTTCATACTTGGAGCTCGAGAAATCGAAATGGACGCGGTGGCCAAGAATGGCCGGGTCATATGTCATGCTATCTCCGAACATGTCGAGAATGCTGGTGTTCATTCAGGAGACGCCACCCTTATCTTACCACCACAGACTGTCAGCTTTGAAACTATTGACAAGGTAAGAACTGAAAGGAGAAGGCTGGTGTTCATTCAGGAGACACCACCCTTATCTTACCACCACAGACTGTCAGCTTTGAAACTATTGACAAGGTAAGAAACTGAAAGGAGAACTGGTGTTCATTCAGGAGACGCCACCCTTATCTTACCACCACAGACTGTCAGCTTTGAAACTATTGACAAGGTATGAACTGAAAGGAAAACTGGTGTTCATTCAGGAGACGCCACCCTTATCTTACCACCACAGACTGTCAGCTTTGAAACTATTGACAAGGTATGAACTGAAAGGAAAACTGGTGTTCATTCAGGAGACGCCACCCTTATCTTATCACCACAGACTGTCAGCTTTGAAACTATTGACAAGGTATGAACTGAAAGGAAAACTGGTGTTCATTCAGGAAGAGCCACCCTTATCTTACCACCACAGACTGTCAGCTTTGAAACTATTGACAAGGTATGAACTGAAAGGAAAACTGGTGTTCATTCAGGAGACGCCACCCTTATCTTATCACCACAGACTGTCAGCTTTGAAACTATTGACAAGGTAAGAACTGAAAGGAGAAGGCTGATGTTTATTCAGGGGATAGTGCCCTTATCTTACCACCACAGACTGTCAACCTTGAAACTATTGACAAGGTAAGAACTAAAAGAGGAAAGGGGAGCAACGGGGCAGGGAAGAAAATAAAACTTTCTTTGTGATTGAATGACGTCAAAACAGCCATTCTGGTTGACTTTATGAATTTTTGGCGCTAGTTTGTGTTGAAAATCCTTTAACTGCAGTATTGTGTCATCACCATGTGAGATGTTTTACAAAATGTTTACCTCCGATTCCCGTCAATTTTCCTTCTCTGCATTCATTATCTTGTTCGGCTAAAACTAGAGAGCATTACGAGCGCTAATAGCCAATTATTATGGCTTCTGATAGTAACATGGAAATCGGATAAGGATAAATATGGTTATGAGAGAGAGCTCAGTTGTGTTGTTGAAGTTAGATCTTCTCTTTCTACAGATCAAAGATGTGACTCGTAAGATTGCGCAAAGGTTTATGATATCTGGTCCGTTCAACATGCAGTTTCTCGCTAAAGGCGATAGAATCATGGTAAGAGTGATAAAACAAATCCTAATACTCAATCACTCAATCCCATGACTTTATTAATATGTCTAAACTTCTAGCGTTCCACAGGTGCCAACCTTATTCGGGGACACCTAAACCGAAATAAATAATCTCAAAAACTCAATTATAATAATATTAATATAGAAATACTAACGTACATATAATAGTATAACAATATTAAGTTAATGAAAATATAAAGAAACATAAAGTACGATAGAGAATATTTCTAAATAGAGTCGTGTAGATCACTCCCAATCCGGAGGACAAAACAATGGATTAGCAGCAGTAAGGGGGACTCGCGAAACGTCCGCATTGCTAAAAATCACATATCGAAAAACACCAGCCCCCCCTGGGGTTTTGGAGGTAGGTTAAATGCCCTACAGGGGGTCTTGCGCGATTTGGCCGCATCAGCGATAAGTCCCTTACTGCTGCTGTGTTTGGGTACCGCAAACGGAGGTTAAGATATTCCTTAGATATAGATGGACGCCATCAAAAGCATACAAAACAAAACTGTGCGCAAGCTCAGAACTCAGGTGTTGGATCGCCTGGATGCCGACTTTGCCTTCACAACATTTATGGAGGGAGATACAGATGAGACTATGACAGGAGAAAGAGCAGAAAGGATAATCGATTTAATGCCCGAAGGTGAATACCGTTTGGAGTTGACGTTTATAAAGTATTTAGACGGCGAGTGGATGATAGAAAAGGGCAGGAATCCAATACGAGCGTCTGGTAAGCAAAGCTTGTTCGTTCTGAATAAGAATACCAGACCTGGAGCACTCGAAGGAATAGACATGATGTTCTACGAAGTTGCATACGCAGTTACCGTAGTTATTTATGGCGCGTATGAGATTAAGAAGCCGGATGTCAAGAAGTTGAAACCAATGCGACATCCTGGTAACTGCGTTGGTAAGTTGGTAAGAGAGTTCTTTGAGGACTCCTCACGTGGTGGTAAATTGACTTTAAATAGAAGAGAAGCCATCAGGAGATGGGAAGATGCTACCCGCAGAGCAGGAGCTACCATAAACAATATTAAGAAGTTGGAAACGGCGTTAGGAAGGCGCATACACGTGAAAGACATCACAGACGGCTTCATTTACCCCCCCCCCCCCTTCTCCCCTCCTCTCCCCCCTAATTATATAACCTATAACCTGTGAATCATTCATCCGCTCACAAAATCATTGACCAATTTCTCTTCTGAAAAATATATTGTCTGGTCCAACTTTAAGCGCTATCTCTGTTTGTCACTGGTACTTGTCTTTGTCACAAATATTGACGGTCAATGGTCAGTCCAATCGTCACCATCAAATATGCAATTTAACGATATATGGTACTTTTCGCACAGTGCCATTCTTTTTGTAAACTAAACCCGTGAGTACTGGATAATAAATTCATGAATGAATGTTGCATATTTGTTGCAGGAAGAAAATATCGAAACAGTTCTTATCAACCCAAATATCGCGTCGGTGCAGACAAATGAAGTGGGAGAAAAACAGGTTAGTGAATCACTTGGTTCAGTCAGTCAGTCATAATAACAATAATATTAATAATAATAATAATAATAATAATAATAATAATAATAATAATAATAATAAGAATAATAATAAGAATAAGAATAATAAGAATAATAATAATACTTATAATAATAGGATTAATAATAATAATAAAGACAGCCCAGTCACAGTCGGGCCACTTTTAGTCAGATAGTCATGATACATGTCAGTCAGTCAGTTTGTGTCACTCTAATCGCTATAGACCTTTATAGCTAGCTTCGTATGCAAATTGTCCATTTCAGATCACATAACCTTCCCTTGATAATAGTTCTTTTATGACGAACATGTTAAAATATTTATACATGAAAGAACCAACTCCCAAGAGTGGTATTACATGGTCTGAACTATGCACAACCAACAACGAAGCTAAAAAGGTCTACTGTGGTCGTCTAATTTTCTTCTTTATGGTTTATTCAGATAGTTTGTTTGTCTGTCCGTCTATAAATCAGTGATACAGCCCAGTCATACACTCAATCTGCCAGCATTTCTGTCTGTTAGTCAGTCAATTCTAGTATCATTCTAACTATCATCTTCACGGTTTATCCACAGGCAGACGTGGTGTACTTTGTGCCTGTCACCTCTGAATTCATAGAAGACGTCATCAAGCGAGAGAGACCTGATGGACTGTTGTTATCAATGGGCGGACAAACTGCACTTAATTGTGGTATGTTTAAATTACTCCAACACCCAATATAGCAGCACAGTGTTCCTCAGTATTCTTTGTTGTTGTTGTGGGGGGAGGGTGGGTTGGTGCAAGACGATTATTGATGGTTTAATGAGAGGGGGGACAGCAGGTAAAAGTATAAAGGTAAAAGATATATAGACAAACGAAGAGTCGAAAATAAGTGTAAGGTTGCACGAGACGAGACATGTAAAGTTGATTGCGTATAATTTCATCTTGTATTTGCACTGCCTCCCTTTTCCCTCTCACTGCCCTCTCACACATACTAGTCTTCATTCTTATACGGTAAGTTAACGTTGTGAGAACAAGCATATTTGCATAAGAAAGCTATTTATAAACGTTCACTTATAATGTTACTAGTGTTTTAGAATTCCGCAAATTTCTGAGAGGCTAAACTAAAGAAACTAAGCTAAACAAAGAGGATAAACCTGTAAACGATAAACACTTTTTCTAACAATCTTATTTATTTTTCAAAAAACATTGTATTAATTCTTTCATTAGGTGTGGAGTTATTCGATAATGGAGTGTTAAAGAAGTATGGTGTTCAGGTAAGAGCAAGGGGAGTAGTATAATGTCAAACGGCACACCACGCTGCACGATCACGGTATTGGATCAGTTTGTACGTGACATTCAGTGAAGCAGTCACAGCGCGCGGGAGATTACTGTTTATCCAATCAAAAAACTGGGACACGACAGGGCATACTACGAACGTGTGGCTTTCAGATTCACACATATTAAGTTTGGACTGTTCGCTATACACCATTTTCGAGTTCCTAAGTTATCTCAGTACACACTCATTTGCTCAGGCTTAGCCTCGTATCAGTGTTTATATGTTCACAAACATTTCAATGGTAATAAATAATGTATTTATTTATTAGTCCGTCTTAATGATATAAAAAATGACCCAAAATCATCTTCACATGATTTCTAGGTTCTTGGGACGCCTGTTGAATCCATCAAAGCCACTGAAGACCGACAAATATTTGCTGACAGGCTAAAAGAAATCAATGAAAAATTAGCTCCAAGTGTTGCTGTTTACAGTGTGAGTATTCAGTAATAGCACGTGACTATAGTGTCGTAACGAGACTCCTAGTTAATAAAGAACACAAAATAGACCTCTTTGCTTGGACGTAATGTTTTTCCATAACAGGAGGGGGAGAGTGAGGGGGGCGAGGCAAACCAGCAACGTTTTGGAAACCACCTACTCGCTGAAGTGACTGTCGTTTTTTTTTTGCCCATTTAAAACTTAGCTTTCACATACAAATTTAATACTTGTTCTTTAGGGTTTTGTTTGATCCTATTACTATTAATGTAGGAACTACCCATGGTTTGAAATACTATACATCAAGCGAGTCTGCTGCAAGAGTTGCTTATAAATAGCATGGTAGTAAAGTTTTTATTGTTCAATATGTTGTTTTAATTTCATTTTAGGTTGAAGAGGCTTTGAAAGCAGCCAAGATCATCTCTTACCCAGTCATGGTGAGGTCAGCATACGCTCTTGGAGGACTGGGGTCTGGGATCTGTAAGGACGAGGCAAAGCTGAAAGACGTAGCGAAAAGAGTATGTATATATTTGGATGGGAATGAGATGAGAAATGGGTATGAGAGGAATGAAATTTATTTCAATGAAAAAGTTGCGCACAAATGAGTGGAGGGACGAACGGACGGACGAACGGACGAACGGACGAACGGACGAACGGACGAACGGACGAACGGACGAACGGACGAACGGACGAACGGACGAACGGACGAACGGACGAACGGACGAACGGACGAACGGACGAACGGACGAACGGACGAACGGACGAACGGACGAACGGACGAACGGACGAACGGACGAACGGACGAACGGACGAACGGACGAACGGACGAACGGACGAACGGACGAACGGACGAACGGACGAACGGACGAACGGACGAACGGACTTTCTTGCTTTCATCTTATTCACCAGTTAACCCATTATGAATCAATGTTCTAATAGGCTTTTGCCATGTCAAATCAACTTCTGATCGAGAAATCATTACTGGGATGGAAAGAAGTAGAATACGAGGTGGTCAGAGATGCAGCCAATAATTGCCTGACTGTCTGTAACATGGAAAATCTCGACCCCTTGGGGGTACACACGGGGGATTCTGTGGTGGTAGCACCAAGTCAGACACTATCGAACCAAGAGTACCACAAGCTGAGAGAGACTTCTATTAACGTGAGTCGTGGGAAAGTAGTGATAGCTACTGATCAATTGGTGTTTTCATATATGTTTGAGAAATCCTGTAGCCTCCTACGAGTAACGTCGTCATACAACGTTGAGGAGCAAAACGTAACGGCCCTAAGATGAACATCTGCGTAGGACGTTACACGAATCCCAATCTATAGAATCATAACCTCATACGATGACATGTCGTCACGCAATTTTTCTCCTCAACGCGTTGGTAAATTCTTTAGTCGCCCTAGCCTGACTTTGATCAGCTGACACGGTCGTATCAGGGCTCATTAAAATTGATTGGGTAATATATATATATTTTTTTTGGACAGGTCGTGCGTCACTTTGGAATTGTTGGGGAATGTAACATTCAGTTTGCACTCCACCCAACTTCTCTGGAGTATTGTATCATTGAAATCAATGCAAGACTCTCACGGAGCTCCATTTCCTCCATAGATTTCCATTGTCTGTCCTCTTATTGATCATAGATGACGTCTTAAAATGTTCAAAACTACAGTTTCACTGTAAAGTTTTGAACATTTTAAGACGTCATCTATGATCAATAAGAGGACAGACAATGATGGAAATCTATGTGCGATCTGTTTTTTACAACAAACTGCGAAATGTTTACAAAATAAAATAAGCGAAAAGTTTTTCGAAAATTTGTCATTCAAGGAACGCAAGGCGATAGACCAAACAGCTCCGATTATTGTGAGCTTTTGAATATTTTCGCTTAGATAGTAGTTTTCATGATCATTAGAGGACAGAGTACAGAAAGTAAGACGAAGGTTTTTCGGTTATTTACTTTTGAAAACTTCAAAGGTTATTTTATAACTTACAAAAGTTTTTTTCATAAAACACGTCAACATTTCACAACCAAACTTCCTACACTGTGATTGGCTAATTTTGACAGTTCTTTGACAGCCACTGTGAAAGAATACTTGCTATTGGTCAAAACTTTTGACATTTACTTATAAATGGCTTTTTTATGAGCTAAGTCGAAAAGAGTTTGAGTCAGAACTCAAAGGTTCTAAAAAACAAAGCTTAGTAATAAGTTCAGCTAAGAAAAGCAATGTCAATTTCGCTTGACAACATAGACATTCACGTTCTGGATGGAGCAGCCATTGAAGATCGACTCTGGAATGGCACTTGACACAACTCATTCAAGTCTTTTTCTTCGCAAGCTGCAAAGCGAGATGAATTTTTACGTCTTCCTCTATCTTTTCTGCCTCCAGAACTAAATATTCGTCGGCAAAACTATCAACAAGATTAAATTCAAAATTTGGTTCCTCTTTTGGTTTCAATGTCGACTTTTATTAGCAAAATAAATTCGCAAAATCACAGTCCTTACGATAAAATCCTACCGGCGATTCTTGGTTTCAAAAACATTACGTCATCCATGTGTCTGTCCTCTTAGTGATCATAGCTCTCAGCCAATCAGAATGTGTTATTTACGTGAGTTGTTGTAAAAAACTGAACACACTCCATCAGAAGTGGGAGAAAAACGGACTGCAGCGTCTTTGATGTTGTACACTGATGATATATATAATATTGCATCTATATTATTTCTGTTCAAGGTACCCACTAGCGTTCATCGCGGCTAAACTGTCGCTAGGAATTCATCTGCCTGAGATAAAGAACGCGACTACGCAGCTAACGACAGCATGTTTTGAACCGAGTTTAGATTACATCGTTACTAAGGTAAGACAATTAAACATTGTTATCATCAAAAAGGGAAGAGATGGGGAAGGGGAGGGAGAATGCGGATCAATGGAAACTAAATGTTCTTATACTTGTTTGTATATTTCAAAGATATCGCAAGTCAGGATATGAGAATTATTGTCATGTGAAAAGCTCAAAAGCTCGTTGCAATGAAACTTCAACCAAGAGAAAAATTAAGAAATTTCGACCTTAAAGAACCGTTTTCAATCTTGAACCTTGAAATTGCAATTCATACCAAGAACTTCATTTGTATAACCGCTAGTATTACTAGATGTACGCACGCCTCCGTGGTAATAATCGCAAGGCAGTTCCATCCTTGTACATAACAGTTACAACATCGAGACCAACGCTCATAGCAATCATTTTTATTCAACATCGACGATTAATTGTAAACTCTTTTCAGGAACCAGCGCGCATACTATATATGCCCGCATCTAGCCTGCGTCAGCCACAGTGGATGTACTATTGTATTTGTTCTTACATTGATATGACAAGGGTTAAGAATGATCAGTTCACAGCACCCTGTTGTTTCCTGAGATCGTTATGACTAAACTGGTCGAGTTTCGCCGAGTCGTATCTTCTTCACGTGATTGACGTTTAACCAATAGCTAATGATTGCTAATCTAATAATTCTAACTTTAATTTTTTGCTTTAAAAATAATTAAATATAAATACTTATTGAATAAGAATGATGATAATAACACAGTTCTTTACAGATTCATTTTTGACGGGGGTCTGATTGCTCGTCTGGTTCGTGTCTTCTTCTGTCCAGCAACCATGTCATCGACTGCGATCTCTTGGCGCTTTCTCTTCTTTCCATTGTCCTTTGGTGGAGCCCTTTCTTGTACTTTGACAACTTTGACAACAGTTGTTGGTTTCACGGGGTTTATAAGACAGCGTTTCTTGCTTGTCTGCTCATTTTCTATCGAAGTTTTTTCGTCGACGTTTGTTTCGCTGTGACTTCGTTTTCTGTCCTTCTTCTGTTCCTTCTTCTCTTTTTGCGCCGGGACGGACAAATGTTGAATCTGTATTTTTTTACTGCACACGTCGGCCAGTAGATTCAGGTTTGCTGACAAGTTTGACAGGTTTGGTAAGTCTTTTCCTTGTAACGGGGCTTTGAATGGAATACTATCAGGTGGAACAGCAATGCTTTCTTCTGCAATCTGCAGGTCTTTGATCAGTTCTGTATTTTGTTCTTGAGTTTTGCCACCATTACGTACAAACACAGGCCGACGTGTTTGTGTGCTCTTGACTACGCTGTACTTCTGTTAACCAACAAATTATGGAATAAATATTAATTCATTGATAAAAGTATTAATGTGGCAATATCGGATTAACATAAAAAGGGTATATTCTACGATAATCATCATGCACTTTCCGTATAAAGAGACTTTTCTGTGAGATGCGCTCCACACGCACTACCCCTACATTCTATATTTAAAACATATAACACTCAACTCATATGTTAATTTTCAAGGAGGGAGGAAAACTGGATTAGCCGGAGAAAACCCTTGTGGCAAGTAAGAGAATAACATATCAAGCAAACTCGACATAATATATGCGGTCTACTTGAGGATCAGACGGGCGACCCCAGGCGTGAACTACGAAGATGCGAGAGAAAGAGAGAGAGAGAGAGAGAACATTGTAGGATGACATACCACCCATGCAACCCTTTAACCTAATCTCCCTCCCTTATTTCTCTCGCTTGCCAAAGATTTTCACTTTTTGTGAGTCATTGAAGAATTTTCCCATCGAGACCAGAGAAGAAAAGTGTTGGTAAAAAGTGAGAGTTCACTTCTACAGTGAAATATATGCAAAACTTTTTTTCTCCTCCTCTTCCTCTTCTACCCCTCTTTACTATGCATTAATAGAAATATGAATAAGTAGATTTCGTCACTATGTGTTGCTTTGTAATTCTCACCTTACTGTGCGTGGCAGCATCACGTGAAATGACACGTGATTCTTGGTTTCTTCTTGTTCTCAGACGAGAACTGCAAGGTTCCTTCAGTCTTAACAAACTCTCCTTTCTTTGCTTCTCGATCTGCTTTCTTTCTCTCTGTTAAGAAATTTCAATAGTTCAAAATCAGCTTTCATTGGCATGGAGTCAAAACACGAAACTGAGTATAAACTCTCCAGGGTTGAAAGATGTTTTTTTTTAATAACCAGCAAGAATAGTATTTCAAATGAATAAGAATTGTACATTACCTCTGGTGTTTTGAAGTCAAGGATGTGTTTGTATAAGTAGTAAAACTGCCTGCAATCTGTTGCGGTCTACGAAGAAAAAATATCAAGATCATGTACAACGGACTGTACAACGTTAGTAATTGAGATATTTTCTGTCATATTTTATTCTTCTATACAAACATACACCGAATCGAAATATGGCGACTAATTCAAATAACTACTGTTCTATGATGACTAGCCTCTCACGTGAAAACGCTCTCGAGTTATTTTTGCACGTGAACACGAGGCTAGTCAGTCCACAACAATAGTTATTCAAATCGGTCGCCGTACTTGAATTCGTGTATAAAGGTATTTTTCTTGCAGAACGTGTCTTACCTTGCAGGGAAGTGCTTTAGCAATCAACTCAAACTTCCTCTCTTTGTTGCTTTGTAGATTTACATACCTAAACAGAAAATTCCATTCCATTCATGTTTCATCATGTTTGCAATAGGAATCACACAATAGACCTCTTTACTGATATGGGCGCCATCTTGAATTATGGGATGCCGAGGGGCAAACTTGTAGAATATTTATCGAACCATACATTTTGAAACTAACAGCAAATCCAATGGTTTTTTAGAATTTGCTTCTTATCGAAAAGCGTAAAGTTATATAGAAATATATAAAAGACACTCTGACAACTTTACAGTCTATATATTTTCCAACGGTTCCCCCTCGTATCCCATATATCTTAATTAAAATAATAGAATTCAAGTTGGCCGCCGTATCTGTATTATTGAGTAAGGGCGTGGTCAGTGCCTTTTTTAAAACGAACTGGAGATTTGTTTTGGATCCTAAACTTGCGCCATATGGTATTTACTTTAAAGTATTTTTCTTTCAAACACTTAATACTGAGAGCGATTGCCATTTGATTTTAGCCGAGCCTCATAATTGGAATTTAGGAGTAAATCTTTGTGGTAGGAGCCGAAAAACCGGAAAAACCGGAAAATAACCTATCAAAGAAGACCTAACAAACTCTACTCAGATGTTATGCCGAGTCTATGAATCAAACCAGAGTCCCCAAGAATGATCATGAGAGGCGAGTGCCTTACCGCTACACCACCCTTGACGTTCCCTTTAACACCAACAGTGTTTCTATGACTTACTTGTTGGTGAAGACCTTGACTTCATGTTCGCTCCACTTCTCGTGGAAGATTCTGTGACGGTAGTTTTGACCATGATTCTTCGAGTCGTATATAATAGGATCTGTGAAATAAAATATTATTAGGCTGAGAACACTTTCCTTCCCAAAATTTGTATCGTTTGTTAAAGTTTAAAGTTTGAAGGCGCAATAGACTTTTGAAATGCAGCATTTTTTGGCAGTAAATGTTTCTGGGTTCAGACAACGCCATGCCATATTACTCCATTTCCTAGAGTATCATTTCTTTGTCTAAGTTTGTTTCGCGTGGGAAGACACGTCAATATGGGTACGATTAAAACAAAGGAAATGACACATTGAAGCGAAAAACATTACATCAAAATTAAGAGGCAGTGTTTTTTCCTGTTCTTTTTAACTGTTTTCTCATTTAGACTTGCTTGTCGATTTTCTCACGTGCTCCTAGTGGTTTTCTCTGGGGTTTTTCAGAACTTGACTTCTTGAGACAAGGGATTCCTTTTGTTGTCAGTTATTGTCCAAGCATGTTGCGTATAATTACATCAAAAAAGAAAACGTTACCTGCAGGATGAATGTCTCGGCATTCGGATAGCGGTCTGCATTCCGGTAGATCTTCGTCTAATGATTGAAAGATGAATGATCATTTCTATTAGCACACATATCTAGAAATGATGATATTTGCTTTTACTCATTCTGTCATTTTACTTTACTTCCTTTCTTAAAAGAAAAACCGAAAACCCATCCCCCACCCCTCCCCCCCCACACCAAAAAAAATCCAGTACAACAATCAACGCCAAAAGTACATTAGAGAAACAACAAAATATCAACAAAAAAAACCATATTTAACGAGGCCTCAAACTGAACAACCTCTGGGCTAATCTAAGTTTTCAGATTATTTACTGTAGTTACAAATAAGGTGAATGCAGATAATAATGTAGAGGGATGCCTTAAACAGCAAGCATAGACCTCACTACGCATAAAATCTCTTTATTTAAGTGTTTAGTCGTTCTAGGCAGCGCTTGTGAACTAATTGAAGATACTTTTACGACCACACACCCTACCATTACGTTCAATATTGTATTATTTGCTACTGTTTTAGCTAGATCTAATGTTTCTTACGTCGTATTGCGTTCTTGATATTCACTTGTGGCCTGTCTTCAGGTAGATACACTTCATCATTTAGTGGCTCTTCATTCACGACCTATCATCAACCAAGCACACACTCAGTAATTCTTATTTGAATATTTTACAAACGTTATCATCGTCAGTTAATCCAGACTATTTTCTATCCAGTTCAGTAAGACATTTTTTAATTAAAAAAAACTTTCAAAAAATTATTTGTTGGACAAATCATTACACAGTGGTTAGCAATAAAAAATATCCACACTGTAAGATATATAGGTCAGCTAGCGCTATTCGCCCTTCGTACAACAGTTCTTTATTCTAATGCATTTGCGCGCGTTTTCTTTAACCTGATGCTTGAAAGATAAGGTGTTTTTCTAGAAAACCATACCACAAAAAGACTCTTAAATAAGAAAAGCAATACCTGTGGGGCTTGATCATCATTGTCGCTGTCATCGCTGGACTTTGGGTTCCACAACCTTAAGCGACAATGCCGACTCGGTGCCCCATTTTCACTCCTGGAAAAATGAGAAATCCTTGTTTCATATTTTACTTATGTTATAATTTTCAACAAGAATGTCGCTAAATAATTTTCTATTTTCTTACCTCTTTGTTGCATTTGTGCTTACAGACATGATGCTTACTATAATGTAGCTTATAACAATAATTACAATCCAAAATATATTATAAAATTGCTCTGCGAGTAAATAGCCGTACAACAACGTCAAAACGCTAAAATCTTTACGAACAAACTTCATAGCGAGGTAACTTTTCCATTGTGATGTCATTAAAGAGTCTTTGTGACGTAATATATGAGACAAATTCGCGGACTTGATTTTTTCCCTGTAAATACTTCGCTTTTATCTCTGTTTTGGAAAAGAAAACTCGCCATCTTATTCATTTTGTGATCATGTGCTGCTCTGATAGTTTTCGTTTTGTTTGAATGTCGCAATTTTTTCAGTTATTGGAATTTTACTCGCGCGCGCTGTTACCCATAACACTTTGCCATCTGTAGCGCTTGCAATATGACCCACAATTCTTTGAAGTTGTTGCGCGCGCTCTGTAGTCCATAGATTATGACTATATTGTGGGCGCAGGGTGACTTATTTTAATCATAAAATCTGGTCTTCTTTTGCTGTGTTTTGCTACCCCTTTTCTTTCATTGAAGTCTGAGTTCCTAAGAACCTTTAAAAAGCTTTCCTGCGTGCTTTTGGAACTTTCTGCCTCAAAAATTGGTTTCCCAAAGTGTAATTTTATTAGTTTTTAATCAATACTACAAATAAGGATTTACCAAAATGAGGATAATAAATTTGGAAATTGATTATTGTTTAAAAGTAAATCCGCTAATTTAAAAATTGTGTGTTTGTAATTAATGTTTAGATTCCTAGATGGGACCTGGACAGATTTCATTTGACCCCGAAAGAAATTGGCAGTTCAATGAAGAGCGTTGGCGAGGTAAATAATGTATAGTAACGCGTTTAGATATGTTGTGGATTGAATTTCGCAGACCATTGTCTGGCCGTATTTTATCGTCTGGCATTGTTAGTGAAAGAATCGCACAAACATTAATTAATGGAAGCCATGTGTACCGTACTTTTTGAATTCATACGAAACCGGTTTAACTGTCTGAAGTAGTTTGTTTGCTTCCGTGAAAAGGTCTGTCTTTTTCTCTCTTTATTTAAGGCTGTAGTGTGTCCGACCCACATCCGCGAGAAGAGAAGAGAGGGCCACGACACAGATTAAAGCCATCCTTTTTATCCAATCACAGCACGGAAAATTACTGTTTATCCAATCAGAATGCTCTGACACGACCTGTTCGTGCTGCTAATTTCTATCGTATTAATTATTCAGTGTTTCGTTTAATCCACAGGTGATGGCCATTGGTCGTACTTTTGAAGAGAGTATACAGAAGGCCCTTCGAATGGTACATCCATCTGTTGACGGCTTCGTTCCTAAGGTAAAAATAGCACTGTTTGATTTTCATCCGTAATTGGCTAAACATTTTAAAAAATCTTAAAATAAAATATACTGTTAGAATCTAGGATAATTAAAGTACATTATATGAAAAATACAGCTAAATTGAAGCATTTGTTTTGCGAAGCGAGCGAGAATAAAATTGTTCAAAATTCGCTCTGAATTAGTTTGGTTCCACCTTAAGTGGCGAGTACCTTAAGTTAGACTTTAAATAAATGAGTATGCCATGAGTAGGTATATTTTTATACTATATATATTTTTACAATTGTTTCATAGATTCCAAGTGGAAACAAAGATGTTGCAGATGGAGAAGCGTTTGAAGAGAATCTCCGTGTGCCCTCCAACACGCGCGTGTATTCCCTAGCCAGGGTAAATACAGACATCCCTACGACTTCAAAACCCTCTTCTTGAGTACTGTAATACTCCATTTTCAAGTCCCCAGTCTTCTGTAACTCAGGACTAGCCTCGAATTTGTGCAGAATATCCATGTGTTCCAGTGAAGGTCCATGCATTTTAAAGTGTTTATTTTCTTTAAGTTGTGCATTCTTTACTTTACCGTTGGTATTTGTGAATATTTCGACACTGATACGAGGCTAACCCTGAGTAATGGAATCAGTAATCAAGAAACACATGGGTTATTTGGAACTTGAAAAATGTATTAGCCTCCAATCTTCATGATTGCATAGCGTGTTCATATGTCGTGTGTCCCAGTGATGTTCTGTGAATATTGTTGATATTGGTATTCTTTATTACCTTTGGTATTTGTAAAGATTTTGATTCGGAATGAATCCATCTCCAACCCTCACCCCTCCTCTTAATGAAGATTTTTGCAAACCATGCCTATATTTCAAAAAACAATGTACCCTGAACTTGCCTTGTGTAATCTCTTAAACTTTCCCTCAGTAACGATGTGTCATCAGTTTGACTTGTTCTTTGATGCTTTACTTATTGTCGTTTCCAGGCTTTTGAGAAGGGTTACTCGGTTGATAAAATTCACGAGTTGACAAACATCGATCCCTGGTTCCTTTACAAACTAAAGGAAATCATCGACCTTAGTAATGACTTCAGCAAGCTCAAAATGTAAGTATTCGATTAACTATTTACTGGGTTGCCTGTGGCTAGCCCAGTCGTAAAATGCCTTTGGTTTTTTTTTTGTCTTAGAGCAATTTTCGCATGACTGTGAAAAGCTCACGGCACTAGCACGTTCTACATGGTTAGGGATGTGCCAGACCAATCACATTGCTCGAGAATTCACTCTCCATCCAATCAAATACCCGGAACACGGCATAAACACGGCGCGGACACAGTCACGCCAAAGTCACGGCATTTTACGACCAGTCACATTGCGCGAGAAAAAAAATCGGCCAATTAAAATTCTAGAAAACATCACGATCACGGCACGGCACTGAGATTTTCACAGTCATACGAAAACTGCACTATCCATCTCGCGAAAAGTGCATTGTTGCACCAGCGTATCATCCACATATATGGATTTGAATGACGACGTGTTCATAGATTAGCTTAGCACCTGAGGATGTAGTTCCAGGCTTTAGAAGTAATATAATTATTGAGCAGTAAAAGAAGATTTTAGTTTTTATTATTTAGTTAGTAGAAAGCTTCACTATTATATATTCTATTATTTTAAAAATCAAAAAAAAAAAAAAAAAAAAAAAAAAAAAAAAAAAGGAAAAAGAAAAACGGAAAAAAGGAGCAAAAGCGAGTAGGTATAATGTTTAGGTCACCCATCCAAGTGCTAACCCTCCTCAGACGAGCTTGACTCAGTATTTTGAATGAAAACGATTTATCCACTGGACCACGGTTCCAGGTGAATCAGCATAACAATAGCCATGAAAACAATGCACCGAATAGACTAGACTTTTTAGCATTATTTTTTCCGTGCGTGGCAGAGATGCAAGGGATCAGCCGATACGGTCTGGGGGCCGGCTGGTCTCTCCCCTGATGCTTCGGCTAGAACATTTTCTTGCGTAATTCGTACACCCAAGGGCAGAAGGATTTAATTGCCGTCAGGTCCGAAGTCCATACGCCGCCTCAGCTCTGCGGATGTCTCGGGGGTATGGCACAGTGGGAATCGCATTTCTTTCCATTTCTTTTGGTGGGTTCGAATCCCATTTTATCCACATAAAAGTGTTCTTTTTTTTCTTTTTTTAAAATCAAGTTAAACGAAATCTTTCTTTTCTGTGAACCATCCCATTATCTTTCGACTAATATTGCAACGAGTCCTCTGTGCATGATACAGGCAACCCAGTGAATGCCTGTATTGCGTCTTGTTTGGAGTCAGATTCTCCGGTAACAGTTTCCCTGACGTTTTTACTTGCCTCCGTCAGTAAACCTCATCATTTAAAGGTTCTAAAAAAAACGGCCCAACATTTAATCGAACACCGATTTGACCCACGAATTTAGCTAAAACTTGACCGAACATTGTTGGCAGACCATGACAAATATTTTCTTTTTAAAGGGGGTAGGGTCACGTGACCAACTGTTGAATTAGTGCTCTGAGTTTAATTAGCCTAGAGGTTGTTTTATGGTTCCATAAAAAATGTAAACCATCCTAAAACGTTTTCTGCCGAGTTTAGTTATTCAGTGTTTATTATTTCTTCCGTTATTCTAGCGATGAATTACCCATAGACCAACTAAAACTAGCCAAACAGATGGGGTTTTCTGATCGACAACTGAGCAAGCTAATGGGAACAGATGAAATGACTGTCAGACAAAATCGGATCAACCAGGGAATCAAGCCTTGGGTTAAACAGGTGAAGAAAAACATTTCTTTGAAATTGCCCTAATTCACTATGACGTCACATCAAAACAATCTTCAACAATCTATTGTTTAAACGCAAAGGATCATGGTCGTCGGACGGGGACAAATCAACGCAAATTTACCGAAAACTGTTCTAAAACCCGTATCAATCCACGAAGAGGAGTAGAATAGCCAGCAAGCGCTCAGAGTATTTTTTTAGTACATATTAACACATATTATATCTGAAAACCAGGCCATTTTAGATTAAACTGTTTTGAACACTAGGAGTAAATTTTGTTGAATTTCTATTGGATTTGGCGATTCTATCCCCGACATAAACAAGCAGTGACGTCATAGTGAAATAGGGCAATTTCGTTCAAGCAATACATTTAAGTTTTGAAATAAAACTAAAATAGCTGGTTAATTAACTATAAGGCGGAGTGATGCGGTTGAATATGAGCTGCAAGGTACAAATAGTCAATATATTCGTTGAGCCTGAGATAATTTTAGGCTTGAATATCAGAGAAAAGACGAATAATTCAGGTTTAAAAAACGTTTTATTATTACTACGTACGGCTCTGGTAATTCTGGCAAACACCATATAACCATCGCTTGGGCAGTGAATATATATGAAGTTATTACGCTGCTATTTGTGTACTACAACCAGATAATTTGAAATTAGAACTAGTTAAGCGGCCGTACTTCCTTGACCCCCACAAAAAAAAAAAAAAAAAATAACAACAACTTGTGATAATGTTTTCTGTTCCCACAGATCGATACGATGGCTGCTGAGTATCCCGCCAAGACTAACTACCTTTACATCACCTACAACGGCAGCGAAAACGATCTGACGTTCGACGACCATGGGGTGATGGTGTTAGGGTGTGGTCCATATCATATTGGTAGTAGTGTAGAGTTTGATTGGTGTGGAGTATCTTGTATTAGAACACTAAGGGACCTTGGAATGAAAACAGTGAGTATTACTGATCTGATACCGTTGGGTAATGGTGCTAGGTTTTTGTATTGCATTAGACTGTCAGTAAACAGCGGTAGAACGTGGGAGAAAAAGGATGTTTTCTAATGTTTTCGTTATTTTCCAGGTGGTCGTGAACAACAACCCAGAGACCGTTAGTACAGACTATGACGAGTGTGACAGACTTTATTTTGAGGAACTATCCCTAGAACGGGTACTGGATATTTATCAACAAGAGGTTCGTACATGAAGAATGAAAATACAAGTAAAATAAAGACAAAATGTAAAGTAATTTGCTATGCATTATTTTTATTTCGTTCTTTTTCTTGGAAATCTTTTTGGTAACAGCATATGTAATCAATGGCGAATACAGGGTAGCCTGCCGTGCAGACGTTCTTAGTGTGGGCTCGTTCCCTGAAAACGTCTGCACGGCAGGCTAATACAGGGGTGATTCCTTGGGATTCATGGAACTTTCCTTTGTGAGATCTTGTGAAGCCAATCATTTTTCTTTATGCTCAATAGAATGAAATTGAAACGCCTCTTTGTGAAGCTTGGCGGCCATTTTGGAATTACCCTTTTTCAAACCCTGGAACCGCCATTGGTACTCAGTTATGAAGCATTTTTATCGAAAATAATCAGTTCTAAACTTTTTAGAAGGAAACATTAGAAAATCATGAACAGCTAATATTGCTTCTGAGAGAAACGGTGGTAGTATAGGAATTAGAATCTGATCGTTGATATAGTGGACAAGGCAATGTACTTGTGTAGACAGGGAATTCGCTGATTGGGCCGGTTACACTATCGCAGTTTAGAAACAAAATAGGATGACTCTATTTCTTGTGAAGTATGTTTATAAGGAGAACAAAGCAATAGAAAAATCCTGACTAGAAATGGTACGATTTTTATAAGGTCACCTATCTAGTTACCAACCCAGCCAAAGGGGTTTAACTTAATCGTTTTAAGAGCAAGACGTTTTGCCAGTGGACTGGTGGTTTAAGTGACTTACCATAAAAAAATATTATTGGACCAACAAGACTATATTATTTTTCACTTCAATTGAACACAGATAGCGCAAGAGATCGGATTAGCTGTAAAATTCAGGCACGGGCATAGTGCCCTAGCCTAAGACCATTTTCGCTCTTGGTTCATGAAAACGATAATTGAGAGTACTTTTTTTGCTGAGTAATAAGTTAACACACAGGTGCCCGAGTGCAAGGCTGGTTCACTTGATCTCAAGCACCAAGTGTCGAAGCACTGTAAGTGTGAACACTATGTGAACACACGGGTGCCCGAGTGCAAGGCTGGTTCACTTGTTCTCAGGCATTAAGTGTCCAAGCACTCTTATAACCATCATAATATGATTTCACACTATTTCACTCCGATCTGTCGAGAGTATATAGCGTTGATGGCTATTTCAATCAGCTATTGATGGCTGACTCTGGTACTGAAGTGTTTTACATTCACTTCCTTCCGTTCCACGTTAGGGATGTCAAGGAGCAATTATATCCGTGGGAGGTCAAATACCTAACAACTTGTCTTTGCCGTTGTTCAAAAATGGAGTCAAAATCCTTGGAACTTCACCTCTGATGATTGATGCTGCCGAGGAAAGGTTGGTCAATATTTCAAGATCATGAACCTAAGTCCTTCAAGCCTAGCTAGGTTTTTAAGCGCTATGTTTGAGTTCTCTTGTTTTTTTCTCCAACCGGCTATCCTCGTTGACTGGTCTATTTTTCCCAGCCAACGCTACCCTGCCCCCTTCTAAAGTTATATATCTTACTACCATACAGGTCACGGTTCTCTGAGATCATAGATGAGATTGGTGTTGACCAAGCACCATTGAGGGCGCTCTACTCAGTGGTAAGTCCCGATACGCTAGCAAATATTCACTAATTGTCTGTCTGTATTTCTTTAAGTTCAACTTTTTATTTATTTTATTCGCCTGCAGAAAGACGCCTTAGATTTTGCTGCTACTGTCGGTTACCCATGTCTTCTGCGACCTTCCTACGTATTGAGGTATGTAAGCAGTATATGGGGTGTCCTACCGCATCTAATATCGAGGTTTGACCCCGAGGTAAAGATGTCTAAGAAGAATATACCGTATGGTTGCTCTTTTCCCATGTCATGTTGGTGCTCTTTGAGAATCGCGTCATACCGCTGGTGACCACTTTATTCTGAGGGTAGAGATATCGCGGATGTTGTACTGCTAGCCTGCAAAGCAGGCGTTCTTGTGGGATTGGGGGAAAACCCGGGGTTTTGGGGGAACTTTGGCACGAGCGAGCATTGAAACCGAGCAAAAAAGAAGCACTGAGCGCACGGAGTTTCACGCCAGGTGTCTTATGATAAAAAATATTTGTGAACTAAACAACGAAACAAGCCTTAAAGTATTTCAAACAATATATATATAAAATCAAAAAATGAATTGAAAATGAACATTAAGAACACCGAATTCACATCTACGAAAACAGTAATAACATTAAAATTAATAAAATAAAATAAATACATGTAAAAAATATATTAATATATTTGAAATCTTTTTTTCATATTTTTAGATTTGAGATAAAATTTTGATAGTGTTATAATTTTTCGTAGTTTTTGTAGTTTTATTTTGCGATTTCATGATGAATGTAAAGCTATAACTTATAGCCTAGTAGTAGCTCATCCAATCAGAACGAAGCATTGATGATAGACCACTAGTAAGCTATAGCTCATAGCCTAGTAGTAGCTCATCCAATCAGAACGAAGCATTGATGATAGACCACTAGTAAGCTATAACTTATAGCCAAGTAGTATAGCTCATCCAATCAGAACGAAGCATTGATGATAGACCACTAGTAAGCTATAGCTCAAAGCCTAGTAGTATAGCTCATCCAATCAGAACGAAGCATTGATGATAGACCACTAGTAAGCTATAGCTCATAGCCTAGTAGTATAGCTCATCCAATCAGAACGAAGCATTGATGATAGACCACTAGTAAGCTATAGCTCATAGCCTAGTAGTAGCTCATCCAATCAGAACGAAGCATTGATGATAGACCACTAGTAAGCTATAGCTCATAGCCTAGTAGTAGCTCATCCAATCAGAACGAAGCATTGATGATAGACCACTAGTAAGCTATAGCTCATAGCCAAGTAGTAGCTCATCCAATCAGAACGAAGCATTGATGATAGACCACTAGTAAGCTATAGCTCATAGCCAAGTAGTAGCTCATCCAATCAGAACGAAGCATTGATGATAGACCACTAGTAAGCTATAGCTCATAGCCTAGTAGTAGCTCATCAATCAGAACGAAGCATTGATGATAGACCACTAGTAAGCTATAGCTCATAGCCTAGTAGTATGAGCTTATCCAATCAAAACTCAGCATTGATGATAGACCACTAGTAAGCTATAGCTCATAGCCAAGTAGTATAGCTCATCCAATCAGAACGAAGCATTGATGATAGACCACTAGTAAGCTATAGCTCATAGCCAAGTAGTAGCTCATCCAATCAGAACGAAGCATTGATGATAACCACTAGTAAGCTATAGCTCATAGCCTAGTAGTAACTCATCCAATCAGAACGAAGCATTGATGATAGACCACTAGTAAGCTATAGCTCATAGCCTCGTAGTATAGCTTATCCAATCAAAACTCAGCATTGATGATAGACCACTAGTAAGCTATAGCTCATAGCCAAGTAGTATAGCTCATCCAATCAGAACGAAGCGTTGATGATAGACCACTAGTAAGCTATAACTCATAGCCTAGTAGTAGCTCATCCAATCAGAACGAAGCATTGATGATAGACCACTAGTAAGCTATCTAAGTCTCTCCAACATACAGCATATTACAATAGGAGCATTGAATGCAATAGATGATGTTAGAGGAAATACAGTTGAAATGCTCCTTTATATTAAAGGTAGACTTAGGACCTTTAACAGAGGTACGGGGAGCAACAAAAGGGCAAGTGTAACAACGTTTACGAGAACAACAAAAAGTGCCAGGTTGTTTATCGGAAGGAACTTTACCTTTAACCAAAAAAGAACGCAGATTGCGGTCTCTCTTGAATGAAAAGAGAGGGCGTTCTTTGAAAAGGTTAGAAGTGGTAGGATCAGAATTGAGTAAATTAAAAGCACGATTAATGATAGGTTTGACAGAGTTGTTAATAGGATGGTAGGTAATCGTGAACGGAATACGGTTTGGGTTAGAAGTGCGAGTCTTAGGAGTAAGAGCAGTATTACGGTCTATGGATGAAGCTTTGTGCATAGCCCGATCGATGATAGTAACTGGATAGCCTCGCTTGAGAAAAAAAGAACGCATTTCTTGGCATTTATGAGAAAAATCGGCATCGTCACTGCAAAGGCGACGTAAACGTAAAAATTGTGAAAAAGGAATAGAATTGAGGGTGTGTTTAGGGTGTGAAGAGGAATAAAGTAAATAAGAATGAGAGTCGGTGGGCTTATAATGAACAGTAGTATTGAGATGGTTGGTAGAAATGCTCACGGAAATGTCAAGAAATGTGATGGAAGTCACACTGATTTCCCATGTAAACTCAAGAGCAGGGTGAAAAGAGTTGACGTAGAGAATGAAAGATTCTAAATCTTGTTTAGAGCAAGAAGTAGCGCCAATACAGTCATCAATGTAGCGGCTAAATAGTTCTGGTTTAATACCGGGATAGAGATCAAAGATCTGTTGTTCGACGTAGCCAACGAATAAATTAGCATAGCTTGGGCCCATTTTAGTACCCATAGCTACACCGTTGGTTTGTTTAAAAAAACGGTCACCAAATGAGAAACAATTCAGAGTGAGAACAAGTTCAGCTAGTCTCAATAAAGTAGGAGTACTGGGCTCTAACACAGTACGGCGGTCAAAAAAATGTTTGAGTGCAGTGAGACCCTCATCGTTAGGAATAACAGTATACAAAGATTTGACATCCATAGTGAACAAAAATTTGGATTCAGAGTTAGGGAAACGAAAATTATTGAAAATTCTGAGAGCGTGATTGGTATCTTTGATGTATGTAGGAAGAGTCTGAACGATAGGTGACATAAGAGAGTCAAGGTAGCTAGAGATGAGTTCAGTTGGACAACTGCAGGCTGAAACGATAGGACGGCCAGGATTGTTGGGTTTGTGGATCTTAGGTAGAAAATAGATATGTGATGTTCGAGGAGTGTTTATGATAAGGTTGTTTGCGGTAGCAGGAAGATTTCCGTTAGAAATAAAGACTACCGTGTGTTAGACATTGATGCATTGATGATAGACCACTAGTTGGATTTGACTATTTATAACTATTGTTTTTGACACTTAAATATATAAGTCACTTGTCAAAAACAATAGTTATAAATATTTTTATTTATAATTTAATTTTAGTGGCTCAGCTATGAATGTAGCCTATGGCCCTGACGAGCTGAGAGGATTCCTGAGAGACGCTGCACGAGTATCTGAGGTAATTGAAAATGAAGGTGGATGTACACCTACTTGCAAGAACGTTGTCATACGATATTAGTACATTAGTAATTTAGTGAGAAGGGGAAACATTACAAGACAAAAGAAAAAGTTCAGCTTCAGTGACCTTCTTATGTTTTTTTAATATAATTCCTATCCAACTAAATCCGTAATGTTCTATTTTCGTATGACAACGTTCTCGCAAGCAGGTGAGTAGAGTTGTTTGTTGGTTCTCTCCTGTGCTTCGAGGGCTTTCCCCCGGTTCTCCGGTTTTTATCCCTTCGCAAAAATCAACTTCTCAATTCCAATTCAATAACAGGAGATATTCTCGCATAGGGTTAGCCTTCTATATCTCCTTTCGCACTATACGAACGCGAATAAAATCTCAAAAATAGGAACAACATACTTGTTTATGTCAGCGCCTTGCTTCCTAATGCTTCGTCCTTTTTCCATAGGAACACCCTGTTGTTATGACTAAGTTCATACTTGGAGCTCGAGAAATCGAAATGGACGCGGTAGCCAAGAATGGCCAGGTCATATGTCATGCTATCTCCGAACATGTCGAGAATGCTGGTGTTCATTCAGGAGACGCCACCCTTATCTTACCACCACAGACTGTCAGCTTTGAAACTATTGACAAGGTAAGAACTGAAAGGAGAATGCTGGTGTTCATTCAGGAGACGCCACCCTTATCTTACCGTACCACCACAAACTGTCAGCTTTGAAACTATTGACAAGGTAAGAACTGAATGGAGAATGCTGGTGTTCATTCAGGAGACGCCACCCTTATCTTACCGTACCACCACAAACTGTCAGCTTTGAAACTATTGACAAGGTAAGAATTGAAAGGAGAAGGCTGGTGTTCATTTAGGAGACGCCACCCTTATCTTACCACCACAGACTGTCAGCCTTGAAACTATTGACAAGGTAAGAACTGAATGGACAATGCTGGTGTTCATTCAGTAGACGCCACCCTTATCTTACCACCACAAACTGTCAACCTTGAAACTATTGACAAGGTAAGAACTGAAAGGAGAATGCTGGTGTTCATTCAGGAGACGCCACACTTCTCTTACCACCACAGACTGTCAGCCTTGAAACTATTGACAAGGTAAGAAATTCATTATCTTGTTCGGCTAAAACAAGAGAGCATTAAGAGCGCTAATAGCCAATTATTATGGCTTCTGATAGTAACATGGAAATCGGATAAGGATAAATACGGTAATAAAAGAGAGCTCAGTTGTGTTGTTGAAGTTAGATCTTCTCTTTCTACAGATCAAAGATGTGACTCGTAAGATTGCGCAAAGGTTTATGATATCTGGTCCGTTCAACATGCAGTTTCTCGCTAAAGGCGATAGGATCATGGTAAGAGTGATAAAAACTATGTACAAATCCTAATACTCAATCACTCAATCCCATGACTTTATTTATATGTCTAAACTTCTAGCGTTCCACAGGTGCCAACCTTAATCGGGTACACCTAAACCGAAATAAATAATCTCAAAAACTAAAAAAATCGAGCTGCATGCCCTTTTACACGAGCGATTTTTTGCAGCAATTTAATGTGCTGAAAATGATTAATGGGCATTCTCAAAATAGCATTAGGTGAACAAGAATTTTGCTCAGTGCGCATGCTCATACCGTTGTTTCTACGCATTTTTAGGAGTATGCGATGTATAGCAGAATCAAATTATAAATATTATTGCACAGAAATGTTTGTCGTTTGATCATCTAGCGTACCATTATAACATCCATGAGACGTTAATAAAGTGATGATGATTATTGTTATTATAGAACACTGAATGTAAACTTCGTGTTTCGCCATCACTACAGCACATATTGTTGATAGTAATGTTTGTTTGATCATGTAGGTCATTGAATGTAATCTCCTTTCTTCACCATCACTACAGCACATATTGTTGATAGTAATGTTTGTTTGATCATATAGGTCATTGAATGTAATCTCCTTTCTTCACCATCACTACAGCACATATTGTTGATAGTAATGTTTGTTTGATCATGTAGGTCATTGAATGTAATTACCTTTCTTCACCATCACTACAGCACATATTGTTGATAGTAATGTTTGTTTGATCATGCAGGTCATTGAATGTAATCTTCGTGCTTCGCGATCCTTCCCGTTCGTGTCCAAGACGCTTGGTGTAGATTTTATAGACTGTGCTACAAAAGTCATGATAGACCATCCTCAGGATTTGGACAAACTGCCTCACCTTAATACGCCAATAAAACCAGAGGGTTATGTCGGGATAAAGGTACGTGAAAGGAAGAGAAACGATTTCATAGAATCAGTCGAGATTTAGACGGAACCCACTTGATCCATCTCCAAGCACATCTATGCAAGACTAAAAAAAAATCATGAATAATTCACAAACCTTTCGTTGAATGAGTAGAGCTACTATACACATCACGAACATAAACGTTTGTACGTCACGTGCATGCGCAGTCCTTATTACTATTCTTTATATAAAGAATACTAATAAAGATTGCATTATGGGAATTGAAGGTCAATGCACGTGATGTGTATGGTTGCTCCATGATACAATTGGATCCATGTTTTATGAATTTTTGAACAGAAGCAACACCTATTACTGATGCTCTGTTAGAATAGTGAACATTCTTCATACATAAAACTATAGGCACCAATGTTTTCTTGGCCTCGTCTTCGAGATGCTGATCCCTTGCTGAAATGTGAGATGGCTTCTACTGGAGAGGTAAGGCTGGATAAAACAATCACGTGATCAGGCGTTCTCTTTGACGTCAGTTTATTCCCAGGAATGAGGAGGTGATATATGATATATATGCTAACTAAATTATTGACTCAGAATTGACTTACCGATCACACCGACGATTTTTCTGATGGACATTTGGCAGAATGATTTACAGACTAGCTTAGGCATGAGCCAATTTACGGACTAACTGCCTGACTGACTGAAGGAAATGTAGACGGACTGTCAGGTACACGGGCAAATTGACGTTGGGTTTGGAGTACCATCGGATGGCCTGACCCTGACTCGATTAAGCGGCTGTGAACGGACTGAAAGTCACGATGTGTAGAACGATCTGAGTTGTTTTCTTTTTGCCATAGCGTGAACGAATAGTTTATTTGCTGAGTTTCCAAAGCGCTGGTCTTAACTATATCACCATGTATATATGTCTGTCATTCTACCTTTCCAGGTTGCATGTTTTGGCAAAGATCTTCATTCCGCGTTCCTCAAGGCAGTCATGTCTGCTGGCTTCCGCCTTCCAAACAAAAATATCTTGATCGGTATACAGGTATATGATATATTGTTTGCTTGTCTCTCTTAGTGTTCTTTATTCTCATCGTGCATTATTGAAGAAATAGAAAACGCGCGCCCGTGCTGTATGCAGTTATAAAGCACGCGGGGATTGGCAGAACACGAGAGAAGTGTTAGGAGAAGCACGATGCGTAGGGAGTGTTCTGCCAATCCCCAAGTGCTTTATAACTGCACACAGCACAGTAAGCAAGTTTTTTATTTCTTTTATAAAATACAAATTATAATAATCGTTATTTTAAGCACGCCCTCACAACCAATCAGAACGCGAGATTAATTTATAGCAGCTATTTTATAATATAATTTGTTATATAGCTACAAAATCTTCCAATATAACGAACACTCTCATTGGTTGAAAGATGACCACGTGACACTAACATAACTATAATAATCATCATTGTCACAATAATAATAACCATCATATCAATCAGTTGAAGTCAGAAATGTGACCTAAATATCATTACGCCTGAATTACATCAGGTCATAAAACTGCCAACTAATATAATCTTTTTGGATGTTGTTTTCCATCAGCAATCGTTCCAGCCAGAATTTCTCCCCACGGCTCACAAACTCCACAAGTTAGGATACAACTTGTACGCAACAGAGGCCACCGCGCGGTATTTGAACGAACACGGAATCGCGGCCCAGCCTGTCGAGTGGCCCCTTCACGACAAAGGAGAACACCCGAACGTTACCAAACTGATCACGGATAAGAAGATAGAGATGGTTATCAACCTACCAAACCACAATACCCAGTATATCAAGGATAACTATCTGATCAGACGAGCTTCTATCGATTCTGGTGTTCCACTGGTTACCAATTTTCAGGTAATTGAATACTCCAGTTTCGAGTTCTCGGTTGCTCAGGGTTAAGCCTCGAGTTTGTTCAGAATTTTCACGTGTTCCAGTCAAGGTTCGTCGAGTTTCAAAGTGTTTGTGTTGTTGAAGTTGTGCATTCTTTAGACGCCGATTCGACGCTAACCCTGAGTAAACAAGTCTGTAATCAAGAAACACAGCGGTAATTTGGAAACTCCAAAATGTTCTATAAGCTTTATCATTGTGCAGACGATTTATAAAGTGGGGTTTGTAGAGTAAGGTCCAAGAGGTCCTTGGTCCTCTGTCTTTTCTGCAGGATTTTTCACCCCTCACCTCGTTAATAAATATTCAAAGTTTCTTTGAAAGCTTTAAAAAATAGTTTCACCTTGTCAAATCTTATATCAAAAAAGAATTGTATTCATATTAAGGAAAATAGCCAGTTGAAAAATCGAGTAACCAAGGCTTTTTTGTTCAGGTCACCAAACTCCTCGTGGAAGCTTTATCCAAGAAAGAAAACCTCGACGCATCAACACTTTTTCATTTTCAGTCCAAGCGTAAATGTTCTCCCTAGCAGAGAAGGTTTAACTTGAATCAGCTCAGGTTTATTTCTACTAAAAATGCCTAATATTATAAACGTAAATGTTTTTAGAAAAAGTACCTTGGAAGAAAGATTTGTTAGTCTAATGAGCCAAAGGCTTTAGGTTTAGAAGTTACATAATCGACACGCTAAATATAAATATACTTCACGGAACCCTTTTGATGAGGTAAGATAATTTGTAATACACAGGTCGTTCCCCATAAAATCCACTCTCATACGTTTGGTCGTATTATGAAATTATCACGTATTGCTATGAAAATTGTGCTGTGTATAAACATTTGAGAAATGTCTAAATTGTCCTCGTTTATTATTAGGCTAGTATAATACAACTCATGCCGAGATTCATTTGTATGTTATATAGGTCAAGCTTTGTATCTATGTAATAATGCGCTTACCACTCCTTGGTGAACTGCTTAATGCCTAATATATTACATATCCCTAACCCTAAGGCAGCACGAAAGATCGAATTAGAATTTACAGTCTTTCAATCTACATGTCTATTTCTTTTAATTTTTCCTTACGTGGACTCCCTGTGGTTATAGTGTATTTTCTGTTTAAATTTGTATGACACGCCTCAACCCGGGTTCAGATGCCGCAAACCTGTATACTCAGTGTTTCAGTGGCTGCCTTCCATCAAATGTACTAAAGACGGTTTGCGTTACTTTGATAATCACACTCTCCTCACGTCTGGGTTCGATTCCTGGACTCGGGATCAGATCGGAGTTTTTCTTATAGGCCGCTCTCCTTTTATGTAACGTATACAATATGCTGCCGTGTTTTATCGACTATACAATCACGAGCCGAAGGCGAGACGAAAGTGAATGTTGTAAACAACTTGAGAAAATCCGTGAATAATTCATAACTCCTTTAGGACATTTTGAATTCATATTTTAATTAGATACAACCACTAGTGCTGTATCAGAACAGTACACATCCTCCAGTGGTTGTATCTAATATCTAATTAGTATTTTCATTGTAAGGTTTGTAGAACCTAACATGCTCAATTGCGATTTTTTTTTTGGGGGGGGGGGGGGGTAATTGCTGGAACTAGTCTATAAACTCAAATAGTAGTACAGTTTCGAGTTCTCGGTTGTTCAGGATTAGCGTCGATTTTGTGTAGAATATTCATGTGTTGCATTGAAGGTCCGTGGAATTTCAAAGTGTTTGTATTGTTGAAGGTGTGCATTCTTTACTTTACCGTTGGTATTTGTAAATATTTAGACGCTGATTCAAGAATAACCCCGAGTAAAAAAGTCTGCAATCAACACATCGGTAATTTCGAACTCGAAAATGGTAGATCTAGTAAAAAATGTTTAAGTTATATTTTAAAGACCACCATGAGGACTGTACGGGATTTCAAGTCCAAGCAATTAGTTTCAGTCCGAGGTGCAGCCGAGTGAGGACTGGAACTAATGGCTTGGACTTGAAATCCCGTCCAGTCTGATTTTTAATGCTTTGAAATGACTTCTCATGCTCATTAATTATTCGACATCGAGTAGCTGGAACAAAATAATTTTGTATTAATTACTATAGAATCTTCTCTTAATTTCCAGTAGCATCACGTGGTCCAAATACAACAATGGGATTGGCTCCTTTGCTCATGAATAATTAACGAGAGGAGAAATGTGCTTCAAAAAAGGCCATTGAATTGCAAAGTGTGTGTACTGTGAAAGCTTTTCATTCCTTATGTTACCGTTTGTGTGTGACGCTAAAATAAGGCTACTGAGTAAAAGTTTATTTTGATTCAAGCGTTAAGTGCTTTTGTTTTACAGTTCACATGGTACAAGTACAACAAATAGAGCTGATTTACCATGAATGGAAATTCTACTGCACTTGATTGCGAATATTGGTGCATTTATCTTATTTACTTCAAATCTATTTTAAATCATTAGAACATTGTTTCTCCTTCGTATTTTGGTGGCCTACAGCAAATCCCACCCGGATATACTTCACATTTGACGTCCTTTGGATAGCAATTAACTGCAAAAAACCAGAAAGTACCCCAGTCGACTCCACCAGCACACTTGCATCCTACTCGTTTGGCTAGAGACCTGCCTTGGTCTGTAAAAGAAAGAATAAATAAATAAATAAATAAGAACCATGATGAATGAATCACTTTGATTTAAACACGGTAGTTCCATGTAAGTTAAAAAACTTCTTTACATGAAAGCCATACGTAATGTGAAAGTTACTTACATTGGAATGATTGAAATAGCATAAATTCGATGTTGACGACTTTAAGTTATGGGGTAGTGAGTTCCATATCATCTCACCTCTATATGAAAATGACCCTTTATAGTACTCGGTCTTTGGAACACGAGGGATCTCGATATTTAAGTCTTTGTCTCTAGGTCGATATTTATAAGGGTTATTTTCCGAACATTTTGAGAAAAGATCGCTAATGAATGTAGGGACAGCATGGTTAACTGAATCATGCATTAATAAGCACAAGTGTTTATCTCTTCGAGATGCCAAATAATCCCAATTTAGGGAATTCAATACATCCTTGGATCTAACATCATAACCTTGAAAAGATACTGCAGTTCTGCATACGGTTCTGCAGTTTTTGTAATTTATGGCGAGACCTTTGTTGAAATTGCCCCACACCACATCACAGCTGATAAATGGTTATAATAAATAGCTAACAGAATAATAGATAAGAATATGAGGCTTATAAAAGAAACAGATGCAAATTGTGGACAAAAAGAAAACAAAGAGCAAGCAAATAAAAAAACCAAAAACGCTAAACAACTTTTTTGCGCCGCTTCGTATGTCCACGAGTTGAAAAGCACGTAAAAAAGCAAAACAAAAAACAAAAAACAATCGTCTAATCCTTACTTACCACTCATGGGAATGGTTGCTGCGGCAACAAGTAGAATTACAGAGAAGATAATGACGTATTTCATTATGACTTCTGAACTAGTGCAAAAGACTGCGAAACAAAAGTATGGTATCGTATTAGACAGGAGACATATGAGATATGTTTTCATTATTTTTATTCATTAGAGATGATGGCTAGTAAACACTAGCGTGGACTGCGTCGGTGTTTCTAATGAAACAGTTATCGTATATAGATTGATAAGTTTTACACCTTAGTGAAAATAGGAAGTGCATTTCGGACGTCGGAGTCAATTGAAAGTAAAAGTGAGAGAGATGTTTATATAGTAGAGAAAAGAGAAAACAAACCAATAAGAAAAAAGCAAGGCCATAAAACAAAGGAAAACTGGATCGAAAGCAACAATAGGTGAGAAATAACTTTTATTCATTAGATGTTATTTGAAGTAGAGTGATTTACAAAAACCCGTGAGGAAAAGAAAGCGTAATAGGAAGGAGAAGACAAAATAGGGGAAAAAAAGGCTTACTAATAAAGAGTAATATGTTTAAGTGTGTTTCACGGGTTTATGGGAAGAACTCCGACATAAAATATATGTAAGTCAACACAAATTAGAAAATGATGTAAAACATTATTAAGTTTAGGTTTAGCACAACGTTTTATTTTACCAAAAGTGAGATGTCTTCAACATTCATTTTATAAGTGTGAATTGAATGGATAGAATAGAACTGTGGTGTAATAATGTTAATAGAGAGTTGATCATCACAGTACTAAATAAGTGAACGCTGTAAAGAAAGACTTGAAAAAATGATTCCGTTGAAGCCTGAAATCATTTTTTCATGTCTTTCTTTACAGCGTTCGCTTAGATCGCTTATTCACTGGATGATCAACACTCTAACATTCCGCTAATATTCACCAAATAGTACAATTTAGTTTTCTTAACCGTTCACAAATATATTGCCACAGCAAGGCATTTCTAGAAATAAAAACGCCATTGAAAGCTGTTATTTACAAAAAGAAAGTGAGTAAAACAATAATAAACGGCAAATACTGACAAAACGCGATATTTGTGACTGAAAGTCTGTAGTAAACGATCCGAGTCAAGAACGCTTCTGGTTCGATGTTGGGGATGTTGAGACCCAGCCTGGCCCCAAATCAAAGTCGATTTTCAGGAAATGTCCTGCTTGTGAAAGAACTGTTGCTACTAATCACCTTTCTGTCTACTGTAGCGAATGCAAGAAGTCATGGCATATCAAGTGTGTTGGTTGTATCAAGAAATCTATGCCCTCGACATATATTTGCTGTGGATGTGCGTGGCCTAATTTTTCGGACTCATTCTTCAAATCAGACCATGAAGTCGACGATGTTGCAGGTATTTCTAATTCTTCTTCTTCTCCCAAGGAAGGTGCCAATGATTTATCTACGCAATTAAAAGAGTACTACAAGAATACAAGAATTGCCTACCCGAATATAAATAGTGTGGCAGGTCTGAAATTCTATGAAATCAAATGCGAAGTACAAAACAATGGAACTACCTTAACTCAGAAGTTGAACAGTTACGAGATCTATTTGTAGGTCTGAAGAAATATTAAATATAGCACCTGAATCAAAAGAAGTCATTTCTAGTTTTTGGGAATCGCAGTTTCTCTCAAAAAAGAGACAAAAGTGAAAATTGGTTTTGAACGTGTTTCTTATTTATTTTCCAAAATAAAAATGCCTAAACTTTGTTAGTTCCATTCTTTTGGTAGTGCATGCGCGCAGAAAAATGCACAGTGCAAAACAAGGGAGTCCACAAGAAACAAATGGTAAACCATCGAGTTGATTTTTGATGGCTTGACTGAACTCACTTCCGTCCGTCCGTACAAACATACGTGCGTGGACACAACACAGGAATCCCGCTTCCTTTGAAAGCAAACAGCTCGGAAATGCACAGAAAACATCGCTTTGGAACTAACTTTTCGTTGAAGATGGATCAACTAGTATTCTTCAAAAATTCAGGTTTGTGGAAGGAAAGAAATCGCATATTTTTCTATGAAAAGCAGTTTCTTTAGACGAAACGACAAATCAAAGACTTTCTCTCAAAACATTTAATATTTCAAAGGCTAAGTTAATTCATTTTTATGCTGAATGAAATATAAAAAGGAAAGCATATTACGACGAATATTCGCTCTTTAATTAGCTCTATAAATCTTTCAAAAATTCGTTTTTTTAATCAGCTATCGTATGTTTTTCTTTCAAGAGCTTTGTTCACCTTTCAAGCGGTCCTATCGGCAAACATAAGAAGACTTTCATTCTGATAGTTTGATATCTTTCTATAGACAATTTATTTGAATATTGAATAACACATCAAATTACACCAAATATTCGCCATTTATTGAGCTTTTTCAGCTAGTATGATTATGCAAATGAGTTAAATATGTCGGTTGTCGGAATATATTTTATTGTTCTTGTCAAGTTTAACTAAATCTATAATTCTTGTATAGGTAATAATATAGTTTCGAGTGAAATTTGAAAATAATCTGCACAAGTTTGTTTTTGGAAGAGACTGTAATTGTGTGTGGTCGTAGGAAAATGGAGATGAAAAATTGGTTCAAGTACCAACAGCTATGATGGACGATAGACGTAATAATTCCACTGATCATTGGATGCCTGGGCAACGTTAAAAATGTGAAACCTTACATTCCAAGGGTACTTGAGAAAATGCTAGTAAATTGGACCTTGGCAGAGATAGTAGTTGTTTGTGACTCTACATGAGACAATTGTAAGGAAAAATTTAAGTGGACTTTACTTGTCAGTTTAGGTTCATGTTTGACGAGACCATTAACTTGCAGATTCATAAGTTGTTTTTACGTTTTTTGTGTGGTTGATTCTGCATGGTCTAGCCGTGTTTCATGGGTTATGCATGGGTCATAGTAATAAAAATAATATTCTATTTGTTAGAGCAGACTGATTAAAATGTCAGCTTTCACTGGTGTGGACCTCATATCAAACAATGTGTTAAGAGATAGTCGGCCGTTTTGAAGAGCAACGCGCATCCACAACTTTTGAGAGGCCTAACAATGGCTAATTGAACTTGAAAATATCGCCTATTTACTTGAATATCTTCAAAGTCCATTATTATTTATTTGACAAAGTGCCCACTTGGGACGCGAAAACTACAGTCTTTAAGCTTTGTACTGGTATAAATTTTGTTTTGATATATATTTTTTTCTGAATTAAATACCGTGATTTTCAAAGTGCTCGAAATTAATTAACGTCGCACTTAAGAACACCCGGCCAAGCGTATCAGTGGTACTGAGAAAAAATAAAGAAAACCATTTTCGCGGGCAATCTATGCATGCATGAAGTACTATTGTATGTTTATATTTTTATTGTTTTTGATGAAACACTAAGTCAATAGATCAGATAAATGAATGAATTTTAACTACCAACTTGGGCAGATCGCAATCTGCAAGAGTTCCTCTTACATGCCTCTTTTCAGTCAATTGTGTTTACTGTTTCCTCCGAAGTTATTAGAAACTGCCTTTGGTATAACGAGAATCATCCTTAAAATGATTGTGACTGGTCTTGAAAATCGAATAACATGCCACGTCACTACATGCCACGAACAAAGCCGCTTTGTCAACCTGTTAAATCTAAGGTAATCGACTTATTTTAGACCTGAGAAATAAGAGAAAAATATCATATGCCCTTGGCAGGATTTGAACCCACGTCTTCGGTATTCTAGTCCGATGTGTTAACCACTACACTACTATACACACCGAACGCATCATTTCTACTTTACTATGTCTATTATCTGCGTACATTTACGGTGTTCAACTTACCTATAGAGAAAAAATATCGCTCTGGGATCCTCACGAATACCCTACATTTCATATTCTGGCTGCGTTACCAGCGTGGTTGGTCCTTGTAGTGTAGTGGTTAACACATCGGACTAGAATACCGAAGACGTGGGTTCAAATCCTGCCAAGGGCATATGATATTTTTCTCTTATTTCTCTGATTCATTATATACACACCGAACGCATCATTTCTACTTTACTATGTCTATTATCTGCGTACATTTACGGTGTTCAACTTACCTATAGAGAAAAAATATCGCTCTGGGATCCTCACGAATACCCTACATTTCATATTCTGGCTGCGTTACCAGCGTGGTTGGTCCTTGTAGTGTAGTGGTTAACACATCGGACTAGAATACCGAAGACGTGGGTTCAAATCCTGCCAAGGGCATATGATATTTTTCTCTTATTTCTCTGATTCATTATATACACACCGAACGCATCATTTCTACTTTATTTTAGACCTGTTCAATTCATCATTTCAAAAGTTACTTGGCTTACTAATTTACTAACTTACTTCTGTTTACTAATGATAAAGAAATAAAAATACCTGGTTTGGCTAGTGGTTCAGTAGTTGTACTCTAGCTTGTCTTCTCCAAAAATAAGAGAAAATGATAGCTTTTTAGCGCAGACTAACTATTTCTATCATTCCTTCATATCTGGCTTTGAAAACACTGTGATGGGTTGGTAACTGATCACGCGGCTCATTCTGATTGGCTGTTAAAAGTTGATTGTCAGAGGGAAGCCAATTAACTGATCTTCTCTTTCTGTCACTCAGGGCTTTTTTCCCTCCTCACTTTTTGTTGTTGTTGTTGTTGTTGTTTTGTTGTTGCAGTCTTTCTTATTCTTAACCTCTATGCTTTATTCATGTTAACATAAAGAACTATTTCTAAATTCTTTCTGTTCCTCTCTTCTCGCATCCTTTTTGCAATCCAGTTTCCATTTGGTACTGTTCATTTCAAATAAAGTTCCTATAAGCTCTTGGTTGTGTGAAAGGGTGTGTGTTTTTCTAATGATGGACGATACACTTAATAATTCCACTGATCATTGGATGCCTGGGCAACGTTAAAAATTTGAAACCGCCTTACATCTCAAGGGTACTTAAGGAAATGCTAGTAAATTGGACTTTGGCAGAGATAGTAGTTGTTTGTGACTCTGCATGAGACAATTGTAAGGAAAAATTTAAGCGGACTTTACATGTCAAGTTTAGGTTCATGTTTGACGAGACCATTAACTTGCAGATTCATAAGTTGTTTTTACGTCTTCCTATGGTTGATTCTACATGGTCTAGCCATGTTTCATGGGTTATGCATGAGTTATAGTAATAACAAGCCTATACCGCTTCGAAAGCGATGATGTTTCGGCCCGTTATCTATTTATTGTGTGGCATTGCTGAAAAGAATTTTGGTCTTGGCAGACGAGCGATCTCGCGGTACGCTTTCACGTTGCAAAGTGTTACGCAAATTTCGACGGAAACATTTGTTTTAAAGTTCTCTTGGACGAAACACATCGTAATCATTAAGTTTTTTTGAGATTTTAGTGGTTCTTGCTTTGAAACATCGTAGTGTTTTGGGGAAAAACATATATGTACATCATAACGTCTCGCCGAACGAACGAGAGATCCGACAATAGATATAAACAATGACTGAGTATCGCAGAGAGCAGAGTACTTGGTGTAAAATATTTTGGCACATGAGCATTACTGTACGCGCTATGTTGAATGTAGGATACTTTTTAAACCTTCATTCTGCTCTTTGACATTTATGGTAAATGTATTTAGCTCTTATGTCATAGCTTAAAGACAATGCGAAAGTCTCAATTCAAACGAAAAGATACAAGGCTTGTCTTTGACCTGTGCGCCGTCACCAATCTACTCAAAATTTACATATTTTGGTGCTTCAAACATTTACATATTTTGGTGCTTCAAAATTTACATATTTTGGTGCTTCAAAAATATTACCGAATCCAAAAATAATACTTTAAATCAGAGTATTAATAAATGAAAACTGATGATTTCAGACTTCTATCTTTAAAGATGTAAAGTACGCACTGTTTGTTTGTGGGACCTAGTTTAAATAATAGCTGATACCAAAAACATGTCCTCAGATGCGCACGAAGCTACAACATATCGGAAGCTTGCTTCACAAAATGTATATGCATCAACTGTTAGTTACATAGATAAACTCACAAGTTTTCCCATCTTATGCTCACAGGCAGCTGAGACTGGCAAGTTGCCTTGATTTGCCGCACAATCACAAAAGATTTTGGATAACTTTTCAATAACTTACTTGGCGACTTGGACCTAGATACTAACTTAGGAATAAAATACGCATTGTCGTAGGGTTAATCAATAATATTTTTTTTCTCCAAAAAATGGCGTCATGCGAAAAGGTATAATATAGTCTACACAGAGAAGATTCACCGCAACTCTTTGAAATACTCCACATGGTGAAATGTTTTACATTTTCCCATTGCTTATGATGGAAACGGCATATGATTGGATTAGGTCCAAAACTCTGACAGCTAAATGACACGCACGGAGACTATTATGGGCCGGCAAACCAAACGTAGTGACTGTTTCGGCCTGAGGGCCGAAACAAAAACAACTTATGAATCTGCAAGTTAATAGTCTCCTCAAACTTGATCCTAAACTGACAAGTAAAGTCCACTTACATTTTTCCTTATAATTGTCTCATGCAGCTGAGTTACAAACAACTACTATCTCTGCCAAGGTCCAATTTACTAGCATTTTCTCAAGTACCCTTGAAATGTAAGGTTTCACATTTTTAACGTTGCCCAGGCATCCAATGATCAGTGGAATTATTACGTCTATCGTCCATCATAGCTGTTGGTACTTGAACCAATTTTCCATCTCCATTTTCATAAGGCCACACACAATTACAGTCTCTTCCAAAAACAAACTTGTGCAGATTATTTTCAAATTTTACTCGAAACTATATTATTACCTATACAAGAATTATAGATTTAGTTAAACTTGACAAGAACAATAAATATCTTCCAACAACCGACAAATTTAACTCATTTGCATAATCATAATAGCGGGAAAAGCTCAATGAATGTCGAATATTTGGTGTAATTTGATGTGTTATTCAATATTCAAATAAATTGTCTATAGAAAGATATCAAACTATCAAAATGAAAGTCTTCTTATGTTTGCCGATAGGACCGCTCGAAAGGTGAACAAAGCTGATTTTTCTTGAAAGAAAAACATACGATAGCTGATTAAAAAAACGAATTCTTGAAACATTTATAGAGCTAAATAAAGAGCGAATATTCGAGAAACTGCTTGTCATAGAAAAATATGCGATTTCTTTCCTAAAAGAAACACAAACCTGAATTTTTGAAGAATACTAGTTGATCCATCTTCAACGAAAAGTTAGTTCCAAAGCGATGTTTTCTGTGCATTTCCGAGCTGTTTGCTTTCAAATGAAGCGGGATTCCTGTGTTGTGTACACGCACGTATGTTTGTACGGAAAAAATAATATTCTATTTGTTAGAGCAGGCTGATTAAAATGTCAGCTTTCACTGATGTGGACCTCATATCAAACAATGTGTCAAGAGATAGTCGGCCGTTTTGAAGAGCAACGCCCATCCACAACTTTTGAGAGGCCTAACAATGGCTAATTGAACTTGAAAATATCGCCTATTTACTCGGGCTACCTGCAAGGTAGACCGAGTCTAGGTTTCGGTTTTCTATCTATCTATCTATCTATCGACGTTGTCGAAAGTGTGTAAGCCTGCGATGCTCGGCGGTCTGCGGTGTTCCCCTGCAAGTATGAAAACGAGGCGGGTTACCACAAGTCATTTGACTTGCTTTGCTTTTCGAAGGTTCTGTAGGTCTCTTTCCTTTTGCTTATCTTGCTAGCTGCTTCTCGTGCTTTATCTTGAAAACTTATTGGAAAGTAATGGCGACTTGCTGTTCTGCTGAGGCGCTCAAAATACATACAAAAGCACACGCCGTTCGCGGTAGACCCACTCTAAAAGATGTCGAGCGTCAGTTTAAATCTTCCAAGATAACATTAATGCGTTTCCAGAATCAAGAAGCCTTGGACATATATCATTGACAGTGAGGATAAGTCTTTTATTTATTGTATTGTTTTCGTTTACGATTTTGAATATATTTTTCAATACTCTATCGTTCTTTGAACTATCAGTAGCGAGCGTGTTGATCGCTGCCCTGTGCATGGTTCTTGTTGTACATTTCATAAATACCTCGACCAAGACTTTCGTAGATTCTTTACTAAATGACTGCGATGTGTTTGAAAAATCTGTACAATTATCTGTATTTGTTTATCCCAATAAAGAGTCACATTTATTAGAGGAATGCAGGGTGGTCTCGTTATGCTAAATTTCATATTCATCAGTATGTTGAGCACAAGCCTCGTGTTGTTTCGCGTGATCGAGAACTAAGTAGATAGAGTCCCAGTTAAACGACTAACCCAACTTTTGCACAAAAGCAGAAAAATACAGAAAATGGTTCGTAAGTATGTGATCAATAATGTACCCATGTTATCTAGAATTCATTGTTTTCTTAATAAATGTAATTTCAATCCCGAAGAAATTAAATCATATGTCAAAAGTTGTCATCGAAAGTTTAAGAGAAACACTGGCCATGGTAGTGCTTTACCCAGACGGAGGAAATTATGTTCTATAAAATCCCTTTCTTACTTACACAAAGAGCAATAAATGCAAGTCATAAGCTTATTTATTACTTGCCACTCTTGACAAATCCAGGTTCACAAAAATATGCTGCTTTATCCCATGTTTACAAAAGTCTCAATCACAGAATCAATCACAGTAAGTTTATCAACCCACTAACTTTTTGAAATGCGCTATTTTAACTAGTGCTCTCTGTTTTCCCTTTAAATTTCTACATTCTATTATACACAGGTAGCCCGAGTATACGCCTTTAGGGCGTCTAGTTACTTGAAGTCCTCTATTATTTATCTGACAAAGTGCCCACTCGTACGAAAGCCGAGAAGGGACTTCAGAGATTCAGAGATGACGATTTCAGAGATGATAATTTGAGAGATAATAATTTGGGAGATAATAATTTCGGAGATAAAATTAACGTTTTATTATATAATTACCAATGAAATATCTATTTTCCTCTATTTCTACGATCACTCGTGATAGATCTTTTCGACACTGGAAGATAAAATTCGTATCTCCGAGCGCCCCGAATGAGAATCGCTCTATTTATGCAATTACACTGATCAAGTCTTTGCTTCGCCTCCTTTAGATCGATTCGTATATGCATTACGAACTCCGTTATAGCCCCTGTTTGAGGCCATTAAAGTCATTACTTGAAATCTTTTTCAGTTCGAGTCAGTTAAAATTTTATTTCTTTAAACTTGTTCGCTTTCACGCTTCTTGGTAACTCAACTAACTAACTTGCATAAATTGGAATAATTTGAATCTCTCGGGACATTTATTAAACAACTCGTCCTCGCTTTGTTTTTTACTAATTTACTAACTTACTTCTGTTTACTAATGATAAAGAAATAAAAATACCTGGTTTGGCCAGTGGTTCAGTAGTTGTACTCTAGCTTGTCTTCTCCAAAAATAAGAGAAAATGATAGCTTTTTAGCGCAGACTAACTATTTCTATCATTCCTTCATATCTGGCTTTGAAAACACTGTGGTGGGTTGGTAACTGATCACGCGGCTCATTCTGATTGGCTGTTAAAAGTTGATTGTCAGAGGGAAGCCAATTAACTGATCTTCTCTTTCTGTCACTCAGGGCTTTTTTCCCTCCTCACTTTTTGTTGTTGTTGTTGTTGTTGTTTTGTTGTTGCAGTCTTTCTTATTCTTAACCTCTATGCTTTATTCATGTTAACATAAAGAACTATTTCTAAGTTCTTTCTGTTCCTCTCTTCTCGCATCCTTTTTGCAATCCAGTTTCCATTTGGTACTGTTCATTTCAAATAAAGTTCCTATAAGCTCTTGGTTGTGTGAAAGGGTGTGTGTTTTTCTAATGATGGACGATACACTTAATAATTCCACTGATCATTGGATGCCTGGGCAACGTTGAAAATTTGAAACCTTACATCTCAAGGGTACTTAAGGAAATGCTAGTAAATTGGACTTTGGCAGAGATAGTAAGAAAAATTTAAGCGGACTTAACTTGTCATTTTAGTTTCATGTTTGACGAGACCATTAACTTGCAGATTCATAACTGTTGTTTTTACGTCTTCATATGGTTGATTCTGCATGGTCTAGCCGTGCTTCATGGGTTATGCATGGTTATAGTAATAAAAATAATATTCTATTTGTTAGATCAGGCTCATTAAAATGTCAGCTTTCACTGGTGTGGACCTCACAAACAATGTGTTAAGAGATAGTCGGCCGTTTTGAAGAGAAACGCGCATCCACAACTTTTGAGAAACACAAACATAGCTCACGCCAAATGCCAAAAACCGGCCTTAAAACGCATCGGACGAAGAAATAACACCCAAATTTCATGAAGTGAATGACTAAGCTTAATTTTGAGGGCATTTAATTCTTAGGAAGTTTTCAGAAGATGTATTTTTGAGAAGCTGAAATCACTCGATAATTCAAAATTTTGATTAACTGGCGAACGCCATAAGAGACCACAGGGAGCCCACACATCCGAAACCACAGGTACTTCGGATGGTAAGCCTGTGATCCCTTGTTCACGAGCATGTTCAATCCCTATGTTTTGGTATTAAGTGAAAGTCATTCAATGAATTTTGATTATATCATATGAGCTATGTTATCGAGTACATTGTACGTATCTACTGGCTACGGAGCCCGATTACAGCCATGCAAATTTCGTGATTGTTGAAAAAAGTCGAGAAAAAAGTCAAGAAAAAAGTCAAGAAAAAAGTCGAGAAAAAAGTCAAGAAAAAAGTCGAGAAAAAAGTCGAGAAAAAAGTCGACAAAAGTTTTGTTTTGATACGTTTTGTTTCTGAATTGAAAATATTAGTACATTTTCGTTTTCTAGTTTTACTGTTAGTCTAGTTTAGTAGCTTTTCATATCGATCTAACCTAGCTGGCATCTTGTGAGCTGAATTATGCAAATTACTTGTATTGTTTACATGCTCATTTCCTTCGGCTTCATGAAGAGCGAGCCGATCACAAATAAAATATCGTGCTATACAAATGTTGCTCTTTTATAAAAGGTATGAAGCACACTGACAGGATAAAACCAACAAACAACTCTACTCTACATGCGACATCGAGCACGGCAGCGCGTAACAGCTGCGCACGCCACCCCTGCTTCCCTAAAACAAAACTTAAACTTAAATCGCAATAATAAATGTACTATAAGACACCCATTATCGAGTATTTCAATCTACATATCTATTTCTTTTAATTTTGCCTAAAGTGGACTAACTTTGGTCAGTGCATTTACTGTTTATGTGACCCGCACAACCCTGGTCCAGCGGAAGCCACAGCCTGTTTTGTCGTGTTTTGGTTGAACTTCCATGAGACGTACCATTGTAAAAGCGGTTTACGTTACTTTACACTGGCATCTCACTTCTGCGTCTTTGGTTCAATTCCTGGACTCGGGATCAGATGTGTGTGAGTAGAGTTTGCTTACATATCGGTCTCCCTTTATTCGAGGGTTTTTCTCTACTTTCTCCTGTTTCCCTTACCTCAGCAACGAACCTAACACGAATGGTCATCGAATGAACACAATAATAATAAGGAAACAAGTATTTTCAACAAAAACAAAAACGAAAACGAAAAAAACAAAAAAAAAAAAAAAAAAAAACCGTAAAGGGAATCGTTCTTGTTTTCTTGTTTTTAGTCAAGCATATTAAAATATGCTTGACTATCATCTAATAACTTAGCTGTATCTGCCCGGAAATATCTATCCGCATAGTTTGAGGTCATCGATTGAATACAATAATAATAAGGAAAAAAGTATTTTCAGCCATACTTGCTGTGGTTCATTGTGCACTCAGTATCACGTGATGGTAGCGTTGAACATCAAATACGAAACAATAGGTCAGTCCTTTGAAGCTTGCCGGGTTTCACAACCAGTCCCCATTATTAACTGATGGTTTGTATAAACTCCAATTGACACCCTTTTCGTATTCTCTGTTGCCCAGTGTCAGTCTCAATTCAGTATAGAATATAAATGTGTTCCAAGGAAGGTCAATGGAATTTCAAAGTATGTGCCCTGTTAAAGGCTTGATTCTCTACGTTAATGTTCCGTTGGTGTTTGACGCTAGCTGAAATGAAAATATCCCGGCCTCAGTAAATGATTCTTTAATTAAAGAGCACAGTGGTATTTAAGTGATTTTATTTTACAATTTATGCACCAAGGTACAATTACACCAAACAAGCTGATTTACAGTGAATGGAAAGGCTACTTCAGTTGATTGTTAAAATGTTGGCGCATTTAACTTATTTACTCTAACTGCATTTACTGTTTTCCCCTATTTTACATCAGGCGAAGAGTGGCTAGCCTAAAAGCAACAAACCCCCAAAATAGAAAGACCATAGTTTCGACAAAATGTTGTGTTCTTTGGGCACCTGGGCCTAAGCCAGTAAGTACCTCGGGGTCCACCATTTGGACATTGGCACCCTATTCCTTTCTTGTCTACAGTCATGTCACGACCTGGATAATAATAATAATGATAAAAATGAAGATAATGATAAAAATGAAGATAATGATAAAAATGAAGATAATGATAAAAATGAAGATAATGATAAAAATGAAGATAATGATAAAAATGAAGATAATGATAAAAATGAAGATAATGATAAAAATGAAGATAATGATAAAAATGAAGATAATGATAAAAATGAAGATAATGATAAAAATGAAGATAATGATAAAAATGAAGATAATGATAAAAATGAAGATAATGATAAAAATGAAGATAATGATAAAAATGAAGATAATGATAAAAATGAAGATAATGATAAAAATGAAGATAATGATAAAAATGAAGATAATGATAAAAATGAAGATAATGATAAAAATGAAGATAATGATAAAAATGAAGATAATGATAAAAATGAAGATAATGATAAAAATGAAGATAATGATAAAATGAAGATAATGATAAAAATGAAGATAATGATAAAATGAAGATAATGATAAAAATGAAGATAATGATAAAAATGAAGATAATGATAAAATGAAGATAATGATAAAAATGAAGATAATGATAAAAATGAAGATAATGATAAAAATGAAGATAATGATAAAATGAAGATAATGATAAAAATGAAGATAATGATAAAAATGAAGATAATGATAAAAATGAAGATAATGATAAAATGAAGATAATGATAAAATGAAGATAATGATAAAATGAAGATAATGATAAAATGAAGATAATGATAAAATGAAGATAATGATAAAATGAAGATAATGATAAATGAAGATAATGATAATGATAATGATAATGATAAATGAATGATAATGATAAATGAAGATAATGATAAATAATGATAATGATAATGATAATGATAATGATAATGATAATGATAATGATAATGATAATGATAATGATAATGATAATGATAATGATAATGATAATGATAATGATAATGATAATGATAATGATAATGATAATGATAATGATAATGATAATGATAATGATAATGATAATGATAATGATATAATGATAATGATAATGATAATGATAATGATATGATAATGATAATGATAATGATAATGATAATGATAATGATAATGATAATAAAATGATAATAAAAATGATAATAAGAATGATAATAAGAATGATAATAAGAATGATAATAAGAATGATAATAAAATGATAATAAAAATGATAATAAAAATGATAATAAAAATGATAATAAAAATGATAATAAATGATAATAAAAATGATAATAAAAATGATAAAGATAATGATGATATTAATAAAATTAATTAATGATAATTTAAAAAAATAATGATGATAATGATAATGATGATGATAGGTAGGAGAAAGGGATGGGCAATTTTTCATCAGAAAAATGGGGGGATGCACAATTTTTGGAAGAAGCTACAAGCATTGCTTAGGGGGGATCGTATTTCTTTGCATGACTTTAAGGGGGGTTGTTAAGAATTATTCTGGACATTACAAATTTTCGCCTGCCCCCACCCCTGTCATACATTATGAACGCAGCCTACCAAAGAACAAAACACATTAAAAGTAAAAATAGAAAGGAAAATATAAGGACGATTGTCCATCATACTAGTGAGATTGAGCCTTTAAGTCGAGCGAACAACTTGGGCTGTCAACAAACATAACATTTAGGAGAAAAAAGCAAATCCAATCTCTGAAAAGTGCAAGTAGCAAATGAGTTCGTCATTAGTTAGTTAGGATCTGGAATGCATACGTTAACTGTTTTAATCGTCCATCATTTAGCCGGGACATTTCAATCGTAATTAGTCGATATATGTTTAGAATGGTAGGAAACTTGCAAAGCTCACAAAATTTGCACTGCACAGTACTAGTGCATAAAAAGAACGGCTTTTTTCTTAGTGGATTTTAAACTAAACTATCTTAAAGTAAATTTCGATCGTGTGAACGTTCGTAAGCAAACGATGTATAGCTATTGAGAATTGTATTGCTAAAGATCGTATTCTTATTTAGACCACATTGAATTATATATTTTTTATTTTGTATTCACTGAGTTGAAAAGCATGTAGACATTCACTTATTCCTTACTTACCACTGATTGAACTGGCAATGGTTGCTGTGGCAACAAGTAAAATTACGGAGAAGATGATGATGTACTTCATTATGACCGTTGAACTAATGAAAAGACTGCAAAACTGCGAAAGGAACATATGGTATTGTATTGGACAATAAATAATGAGGACATCGATTATTGTAAACAAACAATACCCTGGTGCAGAGTACACTGGGATACCTCGGTGCAATAATTTACCGGCTGAGTCTTCTGAATCATCGCATGAGCCTAACCTAATGACATCGTAGAACGCCGCCTTATTAACCATTGTTTTCAGTGAGTACCGACTCATGCGGTGATTGACCTTCGAATGTGTGAATCTATAGACAAAGGGAAAATAACTGAGAAAGTGGTAGGGCTAGGATTGTTTAGCGAAAGCCTTTTTGTGTAAAACTTTTATGCCATAAAATTAAAATAATCGAACAAGATTCTGACGTCATGAAATTTCAATCCCGTCTAAGTCTGTTCCTGTTTTAAAATAACTATGCATGTCAGCTCTTAAAGACTAGCTTCTTTAAGAAAGTCACATTTGCTTAACTCGGTGAGTTTTGCTTTCTAAATCCAAATTTCTTCACTTTTCATTTAAAACGGTAAGAAAAGCCCATCTTTGGTTGCTCTGGTCAGAGGCTCGACCAATTTTCGTCCGGGCCAGTATTATGACCAGCTAACGGGCGTCGTCGTCGACATCTCCCTGCTTCACAGCTCGCTCGCCGCTTCGTCGATCAAAATCGTGGACGGGCATGGAGAAGGTTCGTCGAGCCTGTGGGACCAGGGTAATCTTTGCTCAAGACTTCTCTCAGAATTAATTGCTCTAAATTTTACAGCTTTTTTCGCTGACCAAAACTTAAATATAGCACCCGAATCATTTAGAAGAATACAAAACTCGAATGAAGTCAATTCTATTTTTTCTCCACAGAATTTCGAAGAAATTACGAATTTAACGTACCTTAATGGTTTAGAACCACGTATCTTGGTGTTCAAGTCTTGTTTAGGGCTTTCCTTCTTGAGTCTCGAATTGAGATAACATGAAACGTTCAAGCTACTCCTATTTATACCTCTTATTAATTGAGCATTAGCATTTTATTCTTAATCTCACTTGAGTTTTACGTTTTATTCTGCTCGGATAGCAAAAATGGTGCATTTTGTGCTCAAGTGTTTTTACATAAAGGTTCAAAGGCTAGGGCGAGGTTTTGCATTAGAATTCAAGACCGAGCCCGTGCGTTTGAACTGGTTTAAAATGTCAGCCACACCCTAAATTCCATTGTTTCGATGCAAAACTCAAAATACTAAATTATATTGAATTCAGAGAGGTAGATTACTGTTGTTTTGTTCTTTTGTAAATAGAGTGCTTACAATATATCCGTGTTTACGCTTATTGTTCCGATAGAAATAAAAATAGTATTGTTTTCATACCTTGCGTTCTCTCGTGCAAGTATAAGGCTTAAATATTCGGCTGATTTCGCAATTCATATGAAGAAGCCTCAAAATGTTGTGGGGTGGAGATGACGCAGATCTTTATGAAATGCTTCTGGAATTGGAAAATGAAGAAACAGATGATGTTGGTATGCTCCGTACTCAGTATATATGTTTGCTGAGCCTCTCGTGGAGAAAGATATCGATGACAAATTAAGAGAAAGTGTACCAAAGGCACCCACATACAAAGATACACTTGGGCTGTGAAGTTGTTTGAACAGTGGCGACATGAGAGAAACGCTAGAGTAGTCTGTTTTCCATCGTGTGAAAAAGATTCTAAAGTGGTTCCCACCGAAAGCCTAGAAAAGATGACTTCTGGAGAGCTGAATGAATGCAACTCTTTCCCTATTCATACATGAGACAAGGAAAGCAAACGGTGACAAATATCCTCCCAAGACTCTCCATGAAATAATAGCTGCTATTCAACACTACCTGAAGTTTAGAGGAAGAGAATTCCAATTTTTTAATGACCCCATGTTCTCTAGATTAATGGGTAGCTTGAATGCGACAATAAAAGAAGAAACGGCAGAAGGGCTTGGGAATGCTACAAAAAAGCCGAGGTTATATCAGTTGAAGAAGAAGAACTACTCTATGGAGCAAAGTTATATTGGGCGAACAAACTTCACAACAGCTACTTGATACCGTTCTTTGTCTACTTGGCATTCACTTTGCACTAAGAGGGGGAAAGGAACATAGACGACTCAGAAGAATGACATCGCAAATAACCACAAGGATAGACAGCGGTACTGAAAGGAAATATCTTGAATATCGAGAAGATGTGTCAAAAACGAATGGGGTAGGTTTGAGAAATCGAGAGATAGCGGCAAAAGTAACGCGGACATATGAAAATTCTGCCAGGTGTGTTGTTCGTTTGTACAAAAAGTACCCGTGTTTGTGGTGAGTCACTATACCACTTACTAGAGTACATTAACTATATGTGTGAAACAGTTTGCTAACACAATTTTGCATATTAGTGCAAAATCCTTTGTCTTCCATTGTTTAATTAATGCAATTTTGTGTAATTTCCTACAAAGTGTTTTATGGATATAATGAATGCACTCTAATCGCAATTGTAATTTTTCAAGCCCCGAATGGAAGACTGGCAATGTCGATGCATTATACCTGACACCACTTTAATGTCCATAAGCAAGACTACTGGTATAGTTCTGTCCCAGTTGGACATAACAAATTGGCGTCCACTGTACAGAGGCTATGTGGAGCTGCTGGATTGTCTGGATATCGAACCAACCATTCATTACGAGCGACTGCGGCTACTAGAATGTTTGAGGGTCTGGACGAACAACTTATTTGCGAGAAAACGGGTTAGTAGTATTGCATTTAGTACTGTGCCTCTATTACCTAAATGCATATCGGCAGAATTAAATTCATTTTTTCCCTTAGGTCACAGAAGCAATGCAGTAAGATCGTACAAGCGAACGTCTTGGTCTGTAATATTTAACAGATCGATCGGCAATTGTTTGCGAGTGACTGTCATTAACTTATACCGAGACAGCATTCCAGCTTGCAGATCGTGTTGTGGGACCATAGTGCACCGACCACTGTTTTTTAACGGAGGAGAAAGAAAGAAAACAGGAATTTGTCTTTCAACAAGCTGGATTCTTAAAGAGAAATCTAGTGCAGGAACTAATCACAGGAAACAAAATTATCTCATGAAATATATCAAAACGGAGCAGTATGGCATAGTAGTTCGCACAGGTGCCCCTAGCAGGCTCCACCATAATCAATTGAGAGAACCACTTTTAAAATTGCTCACAAAGGGCTTTTAATGTAAAAATGGCATAATAATGTATATCTCGACTCTTTTTTTTTGCCAAGTATAATACATAAAATTCCAAGACCACTAGGGTATGGACAGAACCGGAGGAAACTACGGTACGCTCTTTTCCCGCGCCCTCTGTAACTTTTCCGACAATATGCAAATTAGAGACACTAAACAACTTGCCAGTGAAGCTAGAATAACCTACTGAACCTGTAGGAATCGAATTTAGTATACTATTCTGTATATTTCTTATTGAAATCTGACTAGCTGTTTGTAAAGAAACACGAACTGTGCATGTCGACTGGTACTGATAGATTGTATTTTCGGAAATCGGTTGCATAAAACAAGCCAACGCCACGGTTGCCAATTCTAATTTCTTGATAACTCCGATGAATGGAGCAACAGAAAAGACCTTTTCGTGTTGAAGGTTAGTATGTTAATGTTTTCTTTTATTTGTATAGACTAGAGTTGAAAAACAATGATGTTTCAAGGGAATTTATTTCGAGAAGTCTTTAGTCACGCGATCGCCAAACAATGATTTCTGCATATTTAATTAGTCAAAATAAAAGCTCTCGCAAAAAGCGCACTATTATTTCCCCAAAATAAAAAATACATTTTTCAAAAGAGCAGATTCCCAATAGTTGTTGACTGTAATCTCATAAGATTTGGAAGGATGGCACATAGGGAAACTCGCAGTTTTCGAGATGCACTGACAAGCATTGTAACTCAGTGCCCTTTGCTTTTTATTGTGTAAAATAATTCAGAGTTGTTCAATTTTTATGAAACTACTCTTAATTTAGCAAATAAGAGTTGTCATTTTGGCAGAAAGTATTAGAAGGCTATTTGGATCAATAGTTTTGATACACGGACCAAGAGAAAGTAAGCAATTTTAAGCCATCTTTTGGCAGCGAAAATCGTCCCTGGAGCTCAAACCGATTTTTCCTTATTTCTCGAAAACAAAAAAAGTATTTTTCAAAACTAACCACACAGCGTTTCTTACTTCATCATACACTACTAAAATCCAAAAGTAGAGTGAATTCGAAAATTTGAGCCTTTCCGCATATTTCTGATTTTGTTTGATTTTTACAGACAGTCGCTCTTAATGCCTGCTAGATTGCATATCCCTAACCCTAAGGCAGACGAAAGATCGAATTAGAATTTAGAGTCTTTCAATCTACATGTCTATTTCTTTTAATTTTTCTTAAAGTGGACTCCCTGTGGTTATAGCGTATTTTCTCAGTTTAAATTTCTATGACACGCCTCAACCCGGGTTCAGATGCCACAAACCTGTATACTCAGTGTTTCAGCGGCTGCCTTTCATCAAATGTACTAAAGACGGTTTGCGTTACTTTGATAATCACACTCTCCTCACGTCTGGGTTCGATTTCTGGACTCGGGTCTCCTTTTATGTAATAATATGCTGCCGTGTTTTATCGACTATACAATCACGAGTGAAAATTTCAGAGTATTTGTATTGTTGAAGTTGTGCATTCTTTACTTTACCGTTGGTATTTGCATTGTAAATATTTAGACGCTGATTCAAGAATAACCCCGAGTAAAAAAGTCTGCAATCAACACATCGGTAATTTCGAACTCGAAAATGGTCGATCTAGTAAAAAATGTTTAAGTTATATTTTAAAGCCGACAATGAGGACTGTACGGGATTTCAAGTCCAAGCCATTAGTTTCAGTCCGAGGCGCAGCCAAGCGAGGACTGGAACTAATGGCGCGGACTTAAAATCCCGTCCAGTCTGATTTTTGAGGCTTTGAAATGACTTCTCATGCTCATTAATTATTCGACTTCGAGTAGCTGGAACAAAATAATTTTGTATCAATTACTACACAATCTTCTCTTAGTTTCCAGTAGCATCACATGGCCCGAATACAACAATGGGATTGGCTCCTTTCTTTATGAATAATTAATGAGAGGAGAAATGTGCTTCAAAAAAGGCCATTGAATTGCAAAGTGTGTGTACTGTTTTATCTTTCCTTATGTTACCGTTTGTTTGTGACGCTAAAATAAGGCTACTGAGTAAAAGTTTATTTTGATTCAAGCGTTAAGTGCTTTTGTTTTACAGTTCACATGGTACAAGTACACCAAATAGATTTACCATGAATGGAAATTCTAATGCACTTGATTGCGAATGTTGGTGCATTTATCTTATTCACTCTTATTTACTTTAAATCTATTTTAAATCATTAGAACATTGTTTCTCCTTCGTATTTTGGTGCCCTACAGCAAATCCCACTCATATATTTTTCACATTTGACTTCCTTTGGATAGCAATTAACTGCAAAAAACCAGAAAGTACCCCAGTCGACTCCACCAGCACACTTGCATCCTAATCGTTTGGCTAGAGACCTGCCTTGGTCTGTAAAAGAAAGAAAGAATAAATAAATAAATAAGAACCATGATGAATGAATCACTTTTATTCAAACACGGTAGTTCCATAAGTTAAAAAACTTCTTTACATGAAAGCCGTACGTAATGTGAAAGTTATTTACATTGGAATGATTGAAATAACATAAATTCGATGTTGACGACTTTAAGTTATGGGGTAGTGAGTTCCATATCATCTCACCTCTATATGAAAATGACCCTTTATAGTACTCGGTCTTTAGGACACGACGAATCTCGATATTTAAGTCTTTGTCTCTAGGTCGAGATTTATAAGGGTTATTTTCCGAACATTTTGAGAAAAGATCGCTAATGAATGTAGGGACAGCATGGTTAACTGAATCATGCATTAATAAACACAAGTGTTTATCTCTTCGAGATGCCAAATAATCCCAATTTAGGGAATTCAATACATCATTGGATCTAACATCATAACCTTGAAAAGTTATTATTCGGCCAGCACGGTTCTGCAGTTTTTGTAATTTATGGCGAGACCTTTGTTGAAATTGCCCCACACCACATCACAGCTGATAAATGATTATAATAAATAGCTAACAGAATAATAGATAAGAATATGAGGCTTATGAAAGAAACAGATCATGCAAATTGTGGACATAAAGAAAACAAAGAGCAAGCAAATAAAAAAACCAAAAACGCTAAACAACTTTTTTACGCCGCTTCGTATGTCCACGAGTTGAAAAGCATGTAAAAAAAGCAAAACAAAAAACAATCGTCTAATCCTTACTTACCACTCATGGGAATGGTTGCTGCGGCAACAAGTAGAATTACAGAGAAGATAATGAAGTATTTCATTATGACCGCTGAAGTAGTGCAAAAGACTGCGAAACAAAAGTATGGTATCGTATTAGACAGGAGACATATGAGATATGTTTTCATTATTTTTATTCATTAGAGATGATGGCTAGTAAACACTAGCGTGGACTGCGTCGGTGTTTCTAATGAAACAGTTATCGTATATAGATTGATAAGTTTTACACCTTAGTGAAAATAGGAAGTGCATTTCGGACGTCGGAGTCAATTGAAAGTAAAAGTGAGAGAGATGTTTATATAGTAGAGAAGAGAGAAAACAAACCAATAAGAAAAAAGCAATGCCATAAAACAAAGGAAAACTGGATCGAAAGCAACAATAGGTGAGAAATAACTTTTATTCATTAGATGTTATTCGAAGTAGAGTGATTTACAAAAACCCGTGGGGAAAAGAAAGCGTAATAGGAAGGAGAAGACAAAATAGGGAAAAAAAGGCTTACTAATAAAGAGTAATATGTTTAAGTGTGTTTCACGGGTTTATGGGAAGAACTCCGACATAAAATATATGTAAGTCAACACAAATTAGAAAATGATGTAAAACATTATTAAGTTTAGGTTTAGCACAACGTTTTATTTTACCAAAAGTGAGATGTCTTCAACATTCATTTTATAAGTGTGAATTGAATGGATAGAATAGAACTGTGGTGTAATAATGTTAATAGAGAGTTGATCATCACAGTACTAAATAAGTGAACGCTGTAAAGAAAGACTTGAAAAAATAATTCCGTTGAAGCCTGAAATCATTTTTTCATGTCTTTCTTTACAGCGTTCACTTAGATCGCTTATTCGCTGAATGATCAACACTCTAACATTCCGCTAATATTCACCAAATAGTACAATTTAGTTTTGTTAACGGTTCACAAATATATTGCCACAGCAAGGCATTTCTAGAAATAAAAACGCCATTGAAAGCTGTTATTTACAAAAAGAAAGTGAGTAAATCAATAAAAAACGGCAAATACTGACAAAAACGCGATATTTGTGACTGAAAGTCTGTAGCAAGCGATCCGAGTCAAGAACGCTTCTGGTTCGATGTGGGGGATGTTGAGACCAAGCCTGGCCCCAAATCAAAGTCGATTTTCAGGAAATGTCCTGCTTGTGAAAGAACTGTTGCTACTAATCACCTCAGTAGCCTAAACTATGTTAGTTCCATTCTTTTGGTAGTGCATGCGCAGAAAAATGCACAGTGCAAAACAAGGGAGTCCACAAGAAACAATGGTAAACCATCGAGTTGATTTTTGATGGCTTGACTGAACTCACTTCCGTCCGTCCGTACAAACATACGCGCGTGTACACAACACAGGAATCCCGCTTCATTTGAAAGCAAACAGCTCGGAAATGCACAGAAAACATCGCTTTGGAACTAACTTTTCGTTGAAGATGGATCAACTAGTATTCTTCAAAAATTCAGGTTTGTGTTTTTTTTAGGAAAGAAATCGCATATTTTTCTATGACAAGAAGTTTCTCGAATATTCGCTCTTTATAGCTCTATAAATGTTTCAAGAAATTCGTTTTTTTAATCAGCTATCGTATGTATTTCTTTCAAGAAAAATCAGCTTTGTTCACCTTTCGAGCGGTCCTATCGGCAAACATAAGAAGACTTTCATTCTGATAGTTTGATATCTTTCTATAGACAATTTATTTGAATATTGAATAACACACAAAAATACACCAAATATTCATTGAGCTTTTCCCGCTAGTGTGATTATGCAAATGAGTTAAATTTGTCGGTTGTTGGAAGATATTTATTGTTCTTGTCAAGTTGAACTAAATCTATACTTCTTGTATAGGTAATAATATAGTTTCGAGTGAAATTTGAAAATAATCTGCACAAGATTGTTTTTGGAAGAGACTGTGATTGTGTGTGGCCGTAGGAAAATGGAGATGGAAAATTGGTTCAAGTACCAACAGCTATGATGGACGATAGACGTAATAATTCCACTGATCATTGGATGCCTGGGCAACGTTAAAAATGTGAAACCTTACATTTCAAGGGTACTTGAGAAAATGCTAGTAAATTGGACCTTGGCAGAGATAGTAGTTGTTTGTAACTCAGCTGCATGAGACAATTGTAAGGAAAAATGTAAGTGGACTTTACTTGTCAGTTTAGGTTCATGTTTGACGAGACTATTAACTTGCAGATTCATAAGTTGTTTTTACGTCTTACTGTGGTTGATTCTGCATGGTCTAGCCGTGTTTCATGGGTTATGCATGGGTCATAGTAATAAAAATAATATTCTATTTGTTAGAGCAGGCTGATTAAAATGTCAGCTTTCACTGATGTGGACCTCATATCAAACAATTTCATTACGGTATATTTATCATAACTAACAAACTATACATTTTACACGATGAACTGTTTTCGTGTCATATACATTTTAACCATCGTTTTCAGTGCGTACCGACTCATGCGATGATTGACCTTCGAATGTGTGAATCTAAAGACAAAGGGAAAATAACTGAGAAAGTGGTGGGGCTAGGATTGTTTAGCGAAAGCCTTTTTGTGTAAAACGTTTATGCCATAAAATCAAAATAATCGAACAAGATTTTGACGTGATGAAATCAATCCCGTCTAAGTCCATTAAAATGACTATGGAAGTCAGCTCTTAAAGACTGGCTTCTTTAAGAAAGTCACATTTGCTTAACTCGGTAAGTTTTGCTTTCTTTTGACCAATTTTCTTCCGGGCCAGTATTATGAGCCGCTAACGGGCGTCGTCGTCGACATCTCCCTGCTTCACAACTGGCTCGCCGCTTCTTCGATCAAAATCGTGGACGGGCCGGGAAAAGTTTCGTCGAGCCTGTGGCACCAGGGTAATCTATGCTCAAGACTTCTCAGAATTAATTGCTCTAAATTTTACAGCTTTTTTCGCTGACCAAAACTTAAATATAGCACCCGAATCGTTTAGAAGAATACAAAACTCGAATGAAGTCAATTCTATTTTTTCTCCACAGAATTTTGAAGAAATTACGAATTTAACGTACCTTAATGGTTTAGAACCACGTATCTTGGTGTTCAAGTCTTGTTTAGGGCTTTACTTCTTGAGTCTCGCTCAAGCTACTCCTATTTATACCTCTTGTTAATTGAGCATTAGCATCTTATTCTTAATCTCACTTGAGTTTTACGTTTTATTCTGCTCGGATACCAAAAGTGGTCCATTTTGTGCTCAAGTGTTTTTACATAAAGGTTCAAAGGCTAGGGCGAGGTTTTGCAATAGAATTCAAGACCGAGCCCGTGCGTTTGAACTGGTTTAAAATGTCAGCCACACCCTAAATTCCATTGTTTCGATGCAAAACTCAAAATACTAAATAATATTGAATTCAGAGAGGTAGATTACTGTTGCTTTGTTCTTTTGTAAATAGAGTGCTTACAATATATCCGTGTTTACGCTTATTGTTCCGATAGAAATAAAAATAGTATTGTTTTCATACCTTGCGTTCTCTCGTGCAAGTATAAGGCTTAAATATTCGGTGATTTCGCAATTCATATGAAGAAGCCTCAAAATGTTGTGGGGTGGAGATGACGCAGATCTTTATAAAATGCTTCTGGAATTGGAAAATGAAGAAACAGATGATGTTGGTATGCTCCGTACTCAGTATAGGTTTGCTGAGCCTCTCGTGAAGAAAGATATCGATGACAAATTAAGAGAAAGTGTACCAAAGGCACCCACATACAAAGATACACTTGGGCTGTGAAGTTGTTTGAACAGTGGCGACATGAGAGAAACGCTAGAGTAGTTTGTTTTCCATCGTGTGAAAAAGATTCTAAAGTGGTTCTCACCGAAAGCCTAGAAAAGATGACTTCTGGCGAGCTGAATGCAACTCTTTCCCTATTCATACATGAGACAAGGAAAGCAAACGGTGACAAATATCCTCCCAAGACTCTCCATGGAATAATAGCTGCTATTCAACACTACCTGAAGTTTAGAGGAAGAGAATTCCAATTTTTTAATGACCCCATGTTCTCTAGATTAATGGGTAGCTTGAATGCGACAATAAAAGAAGAAACGGCAGAAGGGCTTGGGAATGCTACAAAAAAGCCGAGGTTATATCAGTTGAAGAAGAAGAACTACTCTATGGAGCAAAGCTATACTGGGCGAACAAACTTCACAACAGCTACTTGTTACCGTTCTTTGTCTACTTGGCATTCACTTTGCACTAAGAGGGGGAAAGGAACATAGACGACTGAGACGAATGACATCGCAAATAACCACAAGGATAGACAGCGGTACTGAAAGGAAATATCTTGAATATCGAGAAGATGTGTCAAAAACGAATGGGGAAGGTTTGAGAAATCGAGAGATAGCGGCAAAAGTAACGCGGACATATGAAAATTCTGCCAGGTGTGTTGTTCGTTTGTACAAAAAGTACCCGTGTTTGTGGTGAGTATTTCAAATGCTCAAATGCAGCTCTTATTTGCACTGAAGTCACTATACCACTTACTAGAGTACATTCACTATATGTGTGAAACAGTTTGCTTACACAATTTTGCATATTAGTGCAAAATCCTTAGTCTTGTTTAATTAATGCAATTTTTTGTAATTTCCTACAAAGTGTTTTATGGATATAATGAATGCACTCTAATCGCACTTTTAATTTTTCAAGCCCCGAATGGTAGACTGGCAATGTCGATGCATTATACCTGACACCACTTTAATGTCCATAAGCAAGACTGCTGGTATAGTTCTGTCCCAGTTGGACATAACAAATTGGCGTCCACTGTACAGAGGCTATGTGGAGCTGCTGGATTGTCTGGATATCGAACCAACCATTCATTACGAGTGACTGCGGCTACTAGAAAGTTTGAGGGTCTGGACGAACAACTTATTTGCGAGAAAACGGGTTAGTAGTATTGCATTTAGTACTGTGCCTCTATTACCTAAATGCATATCGGCAGAATTAAATTCATTTTTTCCCTTAGGTCACAGAAGCAATGCAGTAAGATCGTACAAGCGAATGTCTTGTGAGCAACAAATTGCTGTGTCAAATGTTCTACATGGTCAACCAGCTGGAAAGGCGTGCAAAAAGTTGAAGAAAGAAGATAGTGCAGAAGAGTTGCAGAATGTTGACAAAGAGTTAACAGTTGAAACCGAAACAAAAAAGGAAGGCACAAACTAGAAGATCTAAAAGGAAAAATGAACATTAACCTGAAATTCTATGTCAAAAAATTTACTGATTAACGAATTAATAAAGAAGCAATTAGAAACCGAGGAAAAGTAATTAAAAACCTATCCCGGGTTCATAATTCAGCCCCGTTCTCCCCTGCCAGATATCAATTCATCACCCGGCTTTAAGAATCTGGGTTTTCCGAAGAATTTAAGAACCTACATCAAACGATGGATTTAGGGTGTGATTGATTTTTAAGGCTAAATTATAACGCACCTATAATTTGTTCGTGAGGATATAGTGCTTGGGAACGAGTTTATTCCGGGTGAAAGCCCATGGAATTAAATTCGGAAAAAATAATTTCCGACCTCGCTGGGATTCGAACCCATGACCTTCGGAATTGTACTACCGATGCTCTACCAGCTGAGCTAGAGGTCAGACTGAGACAGGCCGGGGTGAAATAGATAGGTCGCGGTATTTTTGATGCAAAGATGAGAATATGTGGACCCCGTAGCAAATACATGAAAAAATAGAAAAGTTATAGTGCTTATAGTAATCCGTTCTTGTAAAGCCAAGTTATCTATTTTCGCTCCTTGGCAGATAACCTACTCCCTGCTTGTAAACACACAAAGAAAGAAGTTATTTTCATTGATAGAGGTAATTTTTGGAAAAAAATATACTCCTAATATCTTGACACCTGTTATGCCGAGTCTATGAATCAAACCAGAGTCCCCAAGAATGATCATGAGAGGCGAGTGCCTTACCGCTACACCAACCTTGACGTTGCCTTTAACACCCACAGTGTTTCTATGTTGGTGAAGACCTTGACTTCATGTTCATTCCACTTCTCGTGGAAGATTCTGTGACGGTAGTTTTGACCATAATTCTTCGAGTCGTATATAATAGGATCTGTGAAATAAATTATTATTAGACTGAGAACACTTTCCTTCCCAAAATTTGTATCGTTCGTTAAAGTTTAAAGTTTGAAGGCGCAATAGACTTTTAAAATGCAGCATTTTTGGCCGTAAATGCTTCGAATCTGGCTTCAGACAACGCCATGCCATATTACTTCATTTCCTAGAGTATCATTTCTTTGTCTAATTTTGTTTCGCGTGGGAAGACACGTCAATATGGATAGGATTCAAACAAAGGGAATGACACATGGTCTTAGGATTAAATCGGAAAACATTAAATCAAACTTAAAGAGGCAGTGTTTTTTTAAATTGTTCTTTTTAACTGTTTTCTCATTAGACTTGCTTGTCGATTTTCTCACGTGCTCTCAGTGGTTTTCTCTTTGGAGTTTTCAGAATTTGACGTTTTGAGACAAGGGATTCTTTTTGTTGTCAGTTATTGTCCAAGCTTGTTGCGTATAACAAAAAAAGAAAACGTTACCTGCAGGATGAATGTCTCGGCATTCGGATAACGGTCTGCATTCCGGTAGATCTTCTTCTAATGATTGAAAGATGAATGATCATTTCTATTAGCACACATATCTAGAAATGATTATATTTGCTTTTATTCATTCTGTCACTTTACTTCATTTCTTAAGAGAAAAACCGAAAACCCATCCCCCCCACACCCACCAAAAAAAAAAAAAAAAAAAAAACCAGTACAACATTCAACGCCAAAAGTACATTAGAGAAAACAACAAAATATCAACAACAAAAAAAGAACCATATTTAACGAGGCCTAGAACTGAACAACCTCTGGGCTAATCTAAGCTTTCAGATTATTTACTGTAGTTACAAATAAGGTGCATGCGGATAATAATGTAGAGGGATGCCTTAAACAGCAAAGATAGACCTCACTACGCATAAAATCTCTTTATTTAAGTGTTCAGTTGTTCTAGGCAGCGCTTGTGAACGAATTGAAGATACTTTTACGACCACACACCCTACCATTACGTTCAATATTGTATTATTTGCTACTGTTTTAGCTAGATCTAACGTTTCTTACGTCGTATTGCGTTCTTGATATTCACTTGTGGCCTGTCTTCAGGTAGATACACTTCATCATTTAGTGGCTCTTCATTCACGACCTATCATCAACCAATGCACACACTCAGTAATTCTTATTTTAATATTTTACAAACGTTATCGTCGTCAGTTTATCAGACTATTTTCTCTCCAAAAAACTTTCAAAAAATTATTTGTTGGACAAATCATTACGCAGTGGTTAGCAATAAGAAAATATCCACACTGGATAAGATATATAGGTCAGCTATTGCTATTCTCCCTTCGTACAACAGTTCTTTATTCTAATGCATTTGCGCGCGTTTTCTTAAACCTGATGCTTGAAAGATAAGGTGTTTTTTCCAGCAAACCATGCCACAAGCCACAAAATGACTCTTAAGTAAGGAAAGCAATACCTGTGGGGCTTGATCATCATTGTCGCTGTCATCGCTGGATTTTGGGTTTCACAACCTTAAGCGAAAATGCCGACTCGGTGCCCCATTTACACTCCTAGAAAAATGAGAAATCCTTGTTTCATATTTTACTTATGTTATAATTTTCAACAAGAATGTCGCTAAATAATTTTCTATTTTCTTACCTCTTTGTTGCATTTGTGCTTACAGACATGATGCTTATTATAATGTAGCTTATAACAATAATTACAATCAAAAATATATTATAAGATTGCTCTGCGAGTAAATAGCCGTACAACAACGTCAAAACGCTTAAATCTTTACGAACAAACTTCATAGCGAGGTAACTTTCCATTGTGATGTCATTAAAGAGTCTTTGTGACGTAATATATGAGACGAAATTCGCGGACTTGATTTCTTCTGTAAATACTTCGCTTTTATCTCTGTTTTGAAAAAGAAAACTCGCCATCTTATTCATTTTGTGATCATGTGCTGCTCTGATAGTTTTCGTTTCGTTTAAAATGTCGCATTTTTTTTCAGTTCTTGGAATTTTACTCGCGCGCGCGCTGTTACCCATAGCACTTTGCCAACTGTAGCGCTTGCAACCCACAATTCTTTGAAGTTGTTGCGCGCGCTCTGTAGTCCATAGATTATGACTATATTGTGGGCGCAGGGTGACTTATTTTCATCATAAAATCTGGTCTTCTTTTGCTGTGTTTTGCTACCCTTTTTCTTTCATTGAAGTCTGAGTTCCTAAGAACCTTTAAAAAGCTTTCCTTCGTGCTTTTGGAACTTTCTGCCTCAAACAGTGGTTTCCCAAAAAGTTTAATTTTATTTGTTTTTAATCAATACTACAAATACGGATTTACCAAAATGAGAATAATAAATTGATTATTGTTCAAAAGTAAATCCGCTAATTTTGCAATTGTGTGTTTGTAATTAATGTTTAGACTCCTAGATGGGACCTGGACAGATTTCATTTAACCCCGAAAGAAATTGGCAGTTCATGATCAATGAAGAGCGTCGGCGAGGTAAGTAATGTATATCAACGCATTTAGATATGTTGTGGATTGACTTTCGCAGACTATTGTCTGGCCGTTTTTTATCGTCTGGCATTGTTAGTGAATGAATCGCACAAACACTGATTAATGGAAGCCATTCGTACCGTACTTTTTGAATTCATACGAAACCGGTTTAACTGTTTGAAGTAGCAATGACAGCTATTACTATGGCAATTTCAGCTGGTATTAACTGGGAAAGTTAGTTTAGGGACGGTGATGATTATCAAAAAGCGAGGCAATGGCTTCTGTGATGAGAACAACCATTACCATAGCAACGAAATTGAACATTTAAGTGGCGAGTACCTTAACCATGTTTTTAGACTTAGAATAAAGGAGTATGCCATGAGTAGGTATATATATACTATATATGTTTTTTACAATTGTTTCATATTAGATTCCAAGTGGAAACAAAGATGTTGCAGATCATGCAGATAGAGCGTTTGAAGAGAATCTCCGTGTGCCCTCTAACACACGCGTGTATTCCCTAGCCAGGGTAAATACAGACATCCCTACGACTTCAAAACCCTCTTCTTGAGTACTGTAATACTCCATTTTCAAGTCCCCAGTCTTCTGTAACTCAGGACTAGCCTCGAATTTGTGCAGAATATCCATGTGTTCCAGTGAAGGTCCATGCATTTTAAAGTGTTTATCTTCTTTAAGTTGTGCATTCTTTACTTAACCGTTGGTATTTGTGGATATTTAAACACTGATACGAGGGTTATTTGGAACTTGAAAAATGTATTAGCCTCCAATCTTCATGATTGCATAGCGTGTTCATATGTCGTGTGTCCCAGTGATGTTCTGTGAAATGTTTGAATAGTTTATATTGTTGAAATTGCGAATTGCGAAATTTTGATTCGGAATGAATCCATCTCCAATCCTCACCTCTAATCTTAATGAAGTCTTTTGCAAACCATGCCTATATTTTAAAAAAATGTACCCTAAACTTTCCTTGTGTAATGTCCCAGTAATTTTAATAATCATTCAAATGATTTTTTTCGTCGTTTTGAGTGGCAGAGTAAACTGCAAAATACTCAAGAGCCTGGTACCCGTACCCAGAGCCTGCGTTTCTTTTGGCCTGCAGCGAAAAACGGTAGCTCTGGCATAATCCATTTTTGGCGCATGCGCAATTTTCCGGAAGTGAAATATAATCAATGAAAATCATACTTTAAAATAGGGGTCTTTGTTTACTTCCAAGCAACATACAAATTAGAAATCAGGAACGTATTTTTTAAATTTTTTGGCAAGTCTTTTAACACATTCTCTCTTATACCGGAAGTCCAATAAATCCTGGTCTCAAAAATGGATTATGCCAGAGCCCAGAGTCCTATTGCAAGCCAGAAGAAACGCAGGCTCTGGGTACGAGATTGCAACTAACTGGCTGCAAATAATAGTCTGCTGATGCGCAGTAATGATGCATTTGTGAACATGGCTTCCTTCCCCGTACCTTGGTATGTTTGATAGACAGCAAAAAGAGACAAAGCACAAAATGAAAACGGAAGAAATAAATTGAATGATAAAGCAATTAATGAACTCGGTTATCAAAAAATATCGAGATCAACCTCGTCTAATAATTATTACCCACTAATCTCGTAAACTTTCCCTCAGTAACGTGTTATCAGTTTGACTTGTTCTTTGATGCTTTATTTATTGTCGTTTCCAGGCTTTTGAGAAGGGTTACTCGGTTGATAAAATTCACGAGTTGACAAACATCGATCCCTGGTTCCTTTACAAACTAAAGGAAATCATCGACCTTAGCAATGACTTCAGCAAGCTCAAAATGTAAGTATTCGCTTTACTAATTACTGGGTTGCCTGTGGCAGCCCAGTCGTAAAATGCCTTTGGTTTTTTTTTGTCTTATCCATCTCGCGAAAAGTGCATTGTTGCACCAGCGTATCGACATATATGGATTTGAATGACGTGTTCATAGATAAATGGGTCATAGATTAGCTTAGCAGCTGAGGATGTAGTTCCAGGCTTTAGAAGTAACATAATTATTAAGCAGTAAAAGAAGATTTTAGATTTTAGTTATTTAGTTAGTAGAAAGCTTCACTATTTCAGTATATTCTAATATTTTAAAAATCAAAAAAGAAGAACGGAAAAAAGGAGCAAAAGCGTGAGTAGGTATAATGTTTAGGTCACCCATCCAAGTGCTAACCCTCCTCACCCGATCTTAACTCAGTATTTTGAATGACAACGACTTATCCACTGGACCACGGTTACAGGTGAATCAGCATAACAATAGCCATGAAAACAATGCACCGAATAGACTAGACTTTTTAACATTATTTTTTCCATTTTTTTAATTAGATTTAAAACTTTGACAATAATTAAAGCAATCTTTTAATTGAAAAAAATATTTATTCCTATAAGAGAAAATTTACTGCACTTAGTTCATCATATGCCCGCAAAGGACTATTAGGTAGTGCCGTGAAGACTTCTGGGTACTATTGCACTATTTTGGTGATTCTGACAGAGAACATTGTGATATTTGATCTTGTTGCGTCACGGCGCAAGATCAAATTCACAAATGTGTGACATACGTAACGCGAAACTGTTTATTTTGTGGCCTAAAAATGGGCAAAACCTGCAAATATTTTAATATTATGTAGAGAACACAACAAGGAAGAAGATCGTCATGTACGAGTTAAACGAAATCATTCTTTTCTGTGAACCATCCCATTATCTTTCGACTAATATTGCAACAAGTCCTCTGTGCATGATACAGGCAACCCAGTGAATGCCTGTGAGACAAAATCAGACAAAATCGGATCAACCAAGGAATCAAGCCTTGGGTTAAACAGGTAAAGAAAACAAATTCTTTAAAAATGCCCTAATTCACTATGACGTCACATCAAAACAATCTTCAACTATCTATTGTTTAAACGCAAAGGATAATGGTCGTCGGACGGAGACAAATCAACGCAAATTTACCGAAAATTGTTCTAAAACCCGTATCAATCCACGAAGAGGAGTAGAATAGCCAGCAAGCGCTCAGAGTATTTTTAGTACATATAAACACATATTATATCTGTAAACCAGGCCATTTTAGATTAAACTGTTTTTAAAAATTAGGAGTAAATTTTGTTCAAACAAATAAATTTAAGTTTTGAAACGAAGCTAAAATAGCTGAGTAATTAACTATTTGGCGGAGTGAATGCGGTTAAATATTTACCGAGCTGCAAGGTAAATAGTCAACATATCCGTTGAGCCTGAGGTAATTTTAGACGTTTTATTATTACTACGTACTGTTCTGGTAATTCTGGCAAACCCCATATAACCACCGCTCGGGCAGTGAATATATATGAAGTTATTACGCTGCTATTATTTCTCGATCGACACGGTTTTCTTTGTTATTCACAAGGCTTTATTTTTGTTATAACCATCATTATAAATGCGAGGTCAATATATAGTCAGTTGTTAACCCGGTTAATAACTATATATAGACCTCGCATTTATAATGAGCAACATTTGATAGAAAACCTTCTCAATTGATAAATAAAATACTTAATTACCTCGAACGTCGAACCTGCGGCCCTCGGGATGTCATGGCTTATTGCCTCCGTTCTCGGTAATTAACTCTTACTTTGTGTACTACAACCAGATAATTTTAAATTAGAACTCGAGTTAAGCGGCCGTAAGTTTTTGACCCCCACAAAAAAAAACAACAAAAAACAACAACTTGTGATAATCTTTTCTATTCCCACAGATCGATACGATGGCTGCTGAGTATCCTGCCAAGACTAACTACCTTTACATCACCTACAACGGCAGCGAAAACGATCTGACGTTCGACGACCATGGGGTGATGGTGTTAGGGTGTGGTCCATATCATATTGTATTGCATTAGACTGTCAGTAAACAGTCGTAGAACGTGGGAGAAAAAGGATGTTGCTCTTTTATTGTTTTCGTTATTTTCCAGGTAGTCGTGATCAACAACCCAGAGACCGTCAGTACAGACTATGACGAGTGTGACAGACTTTATTTTGAGGAACTATCCCTAGAACGGGTACTGGATATTTATCAACAAGAGGTTGGTACATCAGAAATGAAAATACAAGTAAATAAAGACAAACTGTAAAGTAATTTGCTATGCATTTTTTTATTCCTTCTTTGTCTTGGAAATCTTTTTGGTAACAGCATATGTAGTCAATAGCAAATACAGGGGTAGCCTGCCGTGCAGACGTTTTTAGTGTGGTCTCGTTCCATGAGAAAGTCTGCACAGCTAATACAGGCTAATACAGGAATGGTTCCATGGGATTCATGAGGAACTTCCCTTTGTGAGATCTTGTGAAGCCAATAGAATGAATTTGAAAAGCCTCTTTGTGAAGCTTGGCGGCCATTTTGGAATTACCCTTTTTCAAACCCTGGATCCGCCATTCGTACTCAGTTTACGAAGCATTTTTTATCGAAAATAATCAGTTCTAAGATTTTTAGAAGGAAACATTAGATGTTGAATAGCTAATATTGCTCCTGAAAGAACCGGTGGTAGTATAGGAACAAATCTGATCGATATAGTGAACAAGGCAGGGTATATACTTGTGTAAACGGGAGTTCGCTGATTGGATCGGTTACACTATCGCAGTTTGGAAACAAAATGGGATGTCTCTAGTTTCTTGTGAAGCATATTTATAAGGAGAAAAAATCCATCAAAAAACCTGACTAGATTAGCTGCAATTTTCATAATGTTACCCATCCAGGTACTAACCCAACCAAAGGGGTTTAACTTATCGTTTTAAGAGCAAGACGTTTTGCCAGTGCACTGGCGGTGGTTTAAGTGACTCACCATAACAAAAGCCTTGATAATAATGAACCAAAAAGACTATAATTTTCCACTTCAATTGAACACAGATAGTGCAAGGGATCGGAATAGCTGTAAAATTCAGACACGGGCAAAGTGCCCTAGCCTAAGACCACTTTCACTCTTGGTTCATGAAAATGATCATTGGGAGTTCATTTTTTACTGAGTAATAAGTGAACACACGGGTGCCCGAGTGCACGCAAGGCTGGTTCACTTGTTCTCAGGCACCAAGTGCCCAAGCACTGTAAGTGTGAACACTATGTGAACACACGGGTGCCCGAGTGCAATGCTGGTTCACTTGTTCTCAGGCACCAAGTGTCCAAGCACTATAAGTGTGAACACTATGTGAACACACGGGTGCCCGAGTGCAATGCTGGTTCACTTGTTCTCAGGCACCAAGTGCCCAAGCACTGTAAGTGTGAACACTATGTGAACACACGGGTGCCCGAGTGCAATGCTGGTTCACTTGTTCTCAGGCACCAAGTGTCCAAGCACTATAAGGGTGAACACGCACTTATAACCATCGTAATATGATTTCACACTATTTCACTCCGATCTGTCAAGAGTATATAGTGTTGATGGCTATTTCAATTAGCTATTGATGGCTGACCCTGGTACTGAAGTGTTTTATATTCACTTCTTTCCGTTCCACGTTAGGGATGTCAAGGAGCAATTATATCTGTGGGAGGTCAAATACCTAACAACTTATCTTTGCCTTTGTTCAAAAATGGAACTTCATCTCTGATGATTGACGCTGCCGAGGAAAGGTTGGTTAATATTTCAAGATCATGAACCTAAGGCCTTCAAGCCTAGCTAGGTTTTTAAGCGCTATGTTCGAGTTCTCTTGTTTTTTTTTCTCCAACTGGCTATCCTCGTTGACTGGTCTATTTTTTCCAGCCAACGCTACCTTGCTCCCTTCTAAAGTTATATATCTTACTACCACACAGGTCACGATTCTCTGAAAACATAGATGAGATTGGTGTTGACCAAGCACCATGGAGGGCGCTCTACTCAGTGGTAAGTCCCGATACGCTAGCAAATATTCACTGATTGTCTGTCTGTATTTCTTTGAAGTTCAACTTTTTATTTATTTTATTCGCCTGCAGAAAGACGCCTTAGATTTTGCTGCTACTGTCGGTTACCCATGTCTTCTGCGACCTTCCTACGTACTGATGTATGTATGCAGTATATGGGGTGTCCTACCGCATCTTATATTGAGGTTTGACCTCGAGGTAAAAAGTGTCAAAGAAGAATATATCGTATGGTTACGTTTTCCCATGTCGTGCTGGTTGTTACTGTGTGAGAATCGCCTCATACCACTGGTGACCAGTTTATACTGAGGGTAGAGATATCGCGGATGTCATAGTGCTTGTTGTGCGAACTGAGTGTCATGCCGGGTGTCTTATTACCAAATAGTCTTCCAGCCCGAATGATTCTATGAGTCAAATAGCCTGAGGGACCGAAGGCCGAATGAATTATTGACTTATAGGTCATGAGAGCGAGAAGACTAATTGTATTGTAGTCAAATTCAACTAGTCGGTCAAATATAACGATGCAAAAAAAAAGTTTTGAATTAAAGTAATATTCAATATTTTGGTTTTCAAAGCCGGCACTTTTCGGTACTAGTAGGTTATAACTTATAGCCTCGTAGTAGCTCATCCAATCAGAACGCATCATTGATGATAGACCACTAGTTGAATTTGACTATTTTCGCCAGGTTCTCTGGTTTTTATCCGTTCGCAAAAATCAACTTCTAAATTCCAATTCAATAACAGGAGATATTCTCGCATAGGGTTAGCCTTCTATATCTTCTTTCGCACTATACGAACGCGAATAAAATCTCAAAAATAGGAACAACATACTTGTTTATGTCAGCGCCTTGCTTCCTAATGCTTCGTCTTTTTTCCATAGGAACACCCTGTTGTCATGACTAAGTTCATACTTGGAGCTCGAGAAATCGAAATGGACGCGGTACCCAAGAATGGCCAGGTCATATGTCATGCTATCTCCGAACATGTCGAGAATGCCGGTGTTCATTCAAGAGACGCCACCCTTATCTTACTACCACAAACTGTCGGCTTTGAAACTATTGACAAGGTAAGAACTGAAAGGAGAATGCTGGTGTTCATTCAGTAGACGCCACCCTTATCTTACCACCACAAACTGTCAGCTTTGAAACCATTGACAAGGTAAGAACTGAAAGGAGAGGGCTGGTGTTTTTTCAGGGCATGGTTCCTTATCTTATCACCATAGATTGTCAGCTTTGAAACTATTGACAAGGTAATAACTGAATGGAGAATGCTGGTGTTCATTCAGTAGACGCCACCCTTATCTTACCACCACCAACTGTCAGCTTTGAAACTATTGACAAGGTAAGAACTGAAAGGAGAATGCTGGTGTTCATTCAGGAGACGCCACCCTTATCTCACCACCACAGACTGTCAGCTTTGAAACTATTGACAAGGTAAGAACTGAAAGGAGAAGGCTGGTGTTCATTTAGGAGACGCCACCCTTATCTTACCACCACAAACTGTCAGCTTTGAAACTATTGACAAGGTAAGAACTGAAAGGAGAAGGCTGGTGTTCATTTAGGAGACGCCACCCTTATCTTACCGCCACAGACTGTCAGCTTTGAAACTATTGACAAGGTAAGAACTGAAAGGAGAAGGCTGGTGTTCATTTAGGAGACGCCACCCTTATCTTACCGCCACAGACTGTCAGCTTTGAAACTATAGACAAGGTAAGAACTGAAAGGAGAATGCTGGTGTTCATTCAGTAGACGCCAGCCTTATCTTACCACCACAAACTGTCAGCTTTGAAACCATTGACAAGGTAAGAACTGAAAGGAGAGGGCTGGTGTTTTTTTCAGGGGATGGTTCCTTATCTTACCACCACAAACTGTCAGCCTTGAAACTATTGACAAGGTAAGAACTGAATGGAGAATGCTGGTGTTCATTCAGTAGACGCCACCCTTATCTTGCCACCACAGACTGTCAGCTTTGAAACTATTGACAAGGTAAGAACTGAAAGGAGAATGCTTGTGTTCATTCAGGAGACGCCACCCTTATCTTACCACAAACTGTCAGCTTTGAAACTATTGACAAGGTAAGAACTGAAAGGAGAATGCTGGTGTTCATTCAGGAGTTGACAAGGTAAGAACTGAAAGGAGAAGGCTGGTGTTCATTTAGGAGACGCCACCCTTATCTTACCACCTCAAACTGTCAGCCTTGAAACTATTGACAAGGTAAGAACTGAAAGGAGAATGCTGGTGTTCATTCAGTAGACGCCACCCTTATCTTACCACCACTAACTGTCAGCCTTGAAACCATTGACAAGGTAAGAACTGAAAGGAGAGGGCTGGTGTTGTTTCAGGGGATGGTTCCTTATCTTATCACCATAGATTGTCAGCTTTGAAACTATTGACAAGGTAAGAACTGAAAGGAGAATGCTGGTGTTCATTCAGGAGACGCCTACCTTATCTTACCGCCACAGACTGTCAGCTTTGAAACTATTGACAAGGTAAGAACTGAAGGGAGAGGGCTGGTGTTTTTTCAGGGGATGGTTCCTTATCTTATCACCATAGATTGTCAGCTTTGAAACTATTGACTAGGTAAGAACTGAAAGGAGAATGCTGGTGTTCATTCAGTAGACGTCACCCTTATCTTACCACCACAAACTGTCAGCTTTGAAACTATTGACAAGGTAAGAACTGAGGGGAGAAGGCTGGTGTTCATTTAGGAGACGCCACCCTTATCTTACCACCACAAACTGTCAGCTTTGAAACTATTGACAAGGTAAGAACTGAAAGGAGAATGCTGGTGTTCATTCAGGTGACGTCACCCTTATCTTACCGCCACAGACTGTCAGCTTTGAAACTATTGACAAGGTAAGAACTGAATGGAGAAGGCTGGGGTTCATTCAGTAGACGCCACCCTTATCTTACCACCACAAACTGTCAGCCTTGAAACCATTGACAAGGTAAGAACTGAAAGGAGAATGCTGGTGTTCATTCAGGTGACGTCACTCTAATCTTACCGCCACAGACTGTCAGCTTTGAAACTATTGACAAGGTAAGAACTGAAAGGGGAATGCTGGTGTTCATTCAGGAGACGCCTACCTTATCTTACCGCCACAGACTGTCAGCTTTGAAACTATAGACAAGGTAAGAACTGAAAGGAGAATGCTGGTGTTCATTCAGTAGACGCCAGCCTTATCTTACCACCACAAACTGTCAGCTTTGAAACCATTGACAAGGTAAGAACTGAAAGGAGAGGGCTGGTGTTTTTTCAGGGGATGGTTCCTTATCTTATCACCATAGATTGTCAGCTTTGAAACTATTGACAAGGTAAGAACTGAAAGGAGAATGCTGGTGTTCATTCAGGAGACGTCACCCTTATCTTACCGCCACAAACTGTCGGCTTTGAAACTATTGACAAGGTAAGAACTGAAAGGAGAATGCTGGTGTTCATTCAGGAGACGCCACCCTTATCTTACCACCACAGACTGTCAGCCTTGAAACTATTGACAAGGTAAGAACTGAAAGGAGAAGGCTGGTGTTCATTTAGGAGATGCCACCCTTATCTTACCACCACAAACTGTCAGCCTTGAAACTATTGACAAGGTAAAAACTGAATGGAGAATGCTGGTGTTCATTCAGTAGACGCCACCCTTATCTTACCACCACAGACTGTCAGCTTTGAAACTATTGACAAGGTAAGAACTGAAAGGAGAATGCTGGGGTTCATTCAGGAGACGCCACCCTTATCTTACCACAAACTGTCAGCTTTGAAACTATTGACAAGGTAAGAACTGAAAGGAGAATGCTGGTGTTCATTCAGGAGTTGACAAGGTAAGAACTGAAAGAAGAAGGCTGGTGTTCATTTAGGAGACGCCACCCTTATCTTACCACCACAAACTGTCAGCCTTGAAACTATTGACAAGGTAAGAACTGAAAGGAGAATGCTGGTGTTCATTCAGGAGACGCCTACCTTATCTTACCGCCACAGACTGTCAGCTTTGAAACTATTGACAAGGTAAGAACTGAAGGGAGAGGGCGGTGTTTTTTCAGGGGATGGTTCCTTATCTTATCACCATAGATTGTCAGCTTTGAAACTATTGACTAGGTAAGAACTGAAAGGAGAATGCTGGTGTTCATTCAGGAGACGTCACCCTTATCTTACCGCCACAGACTGTCAGCTTTGAAACTATTGACAAGGTAAGAACTGAATGGAGAATGCTGGTGTTCATTCAGTAGACGCCACCATTATCTTACCACCACAAACTGTCAGCCTTGAAACCATTGACAAGGTAAGAACTGAAAGGAGAGGGCTGGTGTTTTTTCAGGGGATGGTTCCTTATCTTATCACCATAGATTGTCAGCTTTGAAACTATTGACAAGGTAAGAACTGAAAGGAGAATGCTGGTGTTCATTCAGGAGACGCCTACCTTATCTTACCGCCACAGACTGTCAGCTTTGAAACTATTGACAAGGTAAGAACTAAAGGGAGAGGGCGGTGTTTTTTCAGGGGATGGTTCCTTATCTTATCACCATAGATTGTCAGCTTTGAAACTATTGATTAGGTAAGAACTGAAAGGAGAATGCTGGTGTTCATTCAGGAGACGTCACCCTTATCTTACCGCCACAGACTGTCAGCTTTGAAACTATTGACAAGGTAAGAACTGAATGGAGAAGGCTGGTGTTCATTCAGTAGACGCCACCCTTATCTTACCACCACAAACTGTCAGCCTTGAAACCATTGACAAGGTAAGAACTGAAAGGAGAATGCTGGTGTTCATTCAGGTGACGTCACCCTAATCTTACCACCACAAACTGTCAGCCTTGAAACTATTGACAAGGTAAGAACTGAAAGGAGAATGCTGGTGTTCATTCAGTAGACGCCACCCTTATCTTACCACCACTAACTGTCAGCCTTGAAACCATTGACAAGGTAAGAACTGAAAGGAGAAGGCTGGTGTTCATTTAGGAGATGCCACCGTTATCTTACCACCACAAACTGTCAGCCTTGAAACTATTGACAAGGTAAGAACTGAATGGAGAATGCTGGTGTTCATTTAGGAGACGCCACCCTTATCTTACCACCACAAACTGTCAGCTTTGAAACTATTGACAAGGTAAGAACTGAAAGGAGAATGCTGGTGTTCATTCAGGTGACGTCACCCTAATCTTACCGCCAGAGACTGTCAGCTTTGAAACTATTGACAAGGTAAGAAATGAAAGGAGAATGCTGGTATTCATTGAGGAGACGCCTACCTTATCTTACCGCCACAGACTGTCAGCTTTGAAACTATTGACAAGGTAAGAACTGAAAGGAGAATGCTGGTGTTCATTCAGGGGATGGTTCCTTATCTTATCACCATAGATTGTCAGCTTTGAAACTATTGACTAGGTAAGAACTGAAAGGAGAATGCTGGTGTTCATTCAGGAGACGTCACCCTTATCTTACCGCCACAGACTGTCAGCTTTGAAACTATTGACAAATTAAGAACTGAATGGAGAAGGCTGGTGTTCATTCAGTAGACGCCACCCTTATCTTACCACCACAAACTGTCAGCCTTGAAACCATTCACAACGTAAGAACTGAAAGGAGAATGCTGGTGTTCATTCAGGTGACGTCACCCTTATCTTACCGCCACAGACTGTCAGCTTTGAAACTATAGACAAGGTAAGAACTGAAAGGAGAGGGCTGGTGTTTTTTCAGGGGATGGTTCCTTATCTTATCACCATAGATTGTCAGCTTTGAAACTATTGACTAGGTAAGAACTGAAAGGAGAATGCTGGTGTTCATTCAGGAGACGTCACCCTTATCTTACCGCCACAAACTGTCGGCTTTGAAACTATTTACAAGGTAAGAACTGAAAGGAGAATGCTGGTGTTCATTCAGGAGACGTCACCCTTATCTTACCGCCACAAACTGTCGGCTTTGAAACTATTGACAAGGTAAGAACTGAAAGGAGAATGCTGGTTTTCATTCAGGAGACGCCACCCTTATCTTACCACCACAGACTGTCAGCCTTGAAACTATTGACAAGGTAATAACTGAATGGAGAATGCTGGTGTTCATTCAGTAGACGTCACCCTTATCTTACCACCACCAACTGTCAGCTTTGAAACTATTGACAAGGTAAGAACTGAAAGGAGAATGCTGGTGTTCATTCAGGAGACGCCACCCTTATCTTACCACCACAGACTGTGAGCTTTGAAACTATTGACAAGGTAAGAACTGAAAGGAGAAGGCTGGTGTTCATTTAGGAGACGCCACCCTTATCTTACCACCACAAACTGTCAGCCTTGAAACCATTGACAAGGTAAGAACTGAAAGGAGAATGCTGGTGTTCATTCAGGAGACGCCACCCTTATCTTACCACCACAGACTGTCAGCTTTGAAACCATTGACAAGGTAAGAACTGAAAGGAGAATGCTGGTGTTCATTCAGGAGACGCCACCCTTATCTTACCACCACAAACTGTCAGCTTTGAAACTATTGACAAGGTAAGAACTGAAAGGAGAATGCTGGTGTTCATTCAGGAGTTGACAAGGTAAGAACTGAAAGGAGAAGGCTGGTGTTCATTTAGGAGACGCCACCCTTATCTTACCACCACAAACTGTCAGCCTTGAAACTATTGACAAGGTAAGAACTGAAAGGAGAATGCTGGTGTTCATTCAGTAGACGCCACCCTTAACTTACCACCACAAACTGTCAGCTTTGAAACTATTGACAAGGTAAGAACTGAAAGGAGAATGATGGTGTTCATTCAGGAGACGCCTACCTTATCTTACCGCCACAGACTGTCAGCTTTGAAACTATTGACAAGGTAAGAACTGAAGGGAGAGGGCTGGTGTTTTTTCAGGGGATGGTTCCTTATCTTATCACCATAGATTGTCAGCTTTGAAACTATTGACTAGGTAAGAACTGAAAGGAGAATGCTGGTGTTCATTCAGTAGACGTCACCCTTATCTTACAACCACAAACTGTCAGCCTTGAAACTATTGACAAGGTAAGAACTGAAAGGAGAATGCTGGTGTTCATTCAGGAGACGCCACCCTTATCTTACCACCACAAACTGACAGCTTTGAAACTATTGACAAGGTAAGAACTGAAAGGAGAATGCTGGTGTTCATTCAGGAGTTGACAAGGTAAGAACTGAAAGGAGAAGGCTGGTGTTCATTTAGGAGACGCCACCGTTATCTTACCACCACAAACTATCAGCCTTGAAACTATTGACAAGGTAAGAACTGAAAGGAGAATGCTGGTGTTCATTCAGTAGACGCCACCCTTATCGTACCACCACAAACTGTCAGCCTTGAAACCATTGACAAGGTAAGAACTGAAAGGAGAATGCTGGTGTTCATTCAGGTGACGTCACCCTAATCTTACCACCACAAACTGTCAGCCTTGAAACTATTGACAAGGTAAGAACTGAAAGGAGAATGCTGGTGTTCATTCAGTAGACGCCACCCTTATCTTACCACCACTAACTGTCAGCCTTGAAACCATTGACAAGGTAAGAACTGAAAGGAGAAGGCTGGTGTTCATTTAGGAGATGCCACCCTTATCTTACCACCACAAACTGTCAGCCTTGAAACTATTGACAAGGTAAGAACTGAATGGAGAATGCTGGTGTTCATTTAGGAGACGCCACCCTTATCTTACCACCACAAACTGTCAGCTTTGAAACTATTGACAAGGTAAGAACTGAAAGGAGAATGCTGGTGTTCATTCAGGTGACGTCACCCTAATCTTACCGCCAGAGACTGTCAGCTTTGAAACTATTGACAAGGTAAGAAATGAAAGGAGAATGCTGGTATTCATCGAGGAGACGCCTACCTTATCTTACCGCCACAGACTGTCAGCTTTGAAACTATTGACAAGGTAAGAACTGAAAGGAGAATGCTGGTGTTCATTCAGGGGATGGTTCCTTATCTTATCACCATAGATTGTCAGCTTTGAAACTATTGACTAGGTAAGAACTGAAAGGAGAATGCTGGTGTTCATTCAGGAGACGTCACCCTTATCTTACCGCCACAGACTGTCAGCTTTGAAACTATTGACAAATTAAGAACTGAATGGAGAAGCCTGGTGTTCATTCAGTAGACGCCACCCTTATCTTACCACCACAAACTGTCAGCCTTGAAACCATTCACAACGTAAGAACTGAAAGGAGAATGCTGGTGTTCATTCAGGTGACGTCACCCTTATCTTACCGCCACAGACTGTCAGCTTTGAAACTATAGACAAGGTAAGAACTGAAAGGAGAGGGCTGGTGTTTTTTCAGGGGATGGTTCCTTATCTTATCACCATAGATTGTCAGCTTTGAAACTATTGACTAGGTAAGAACTGAAAGGAGAATGCTGGTGTTCATTCAGGAGACGTCACCCTTATCTTACCGCCACAAACTGTCGGCTTTGAAACTATTTACAAGGTAAGAACTGAAAGGAGAATGCTGGTGTTCATTCAGGAGACGTCACCCTTATCTTACCGCCACAAACTGTCGGCTTTGAAACTATTGACAAGGTAAGAACTGAAAGGAGAATGCTGGTTTTCATTCAGGAGACGCCACCCTTATCTTACCACCACAGACTGTCAGCCTTGAAACTATTGACAAGGTAATAACTGAATGGAGAATGCTGGTGTTCATTCAGTAGACGTCACCCTTATCTTACCACCACCAACTGTCAGCTTTGAAACTATTGACAAGGTAAGAACTGAAAGGAGAATGCTGGTGTTCATTCAGGAGACGCCACCCTTATCTTACCACCACAGACTGTCAGCTTTGAAACTATTGACAAGGTAAGAACTGAAAGGAGAAGGCTGGTGTTCATTTAGGAGACGCCACCCTTATCTTACCACCACACACTGTCAGCCTTGAAACCATTGACAAGGTAAGAACTGAAAGGAGAATGCTGGTGTTCATTCAGGAGACGCCACCCTTATCTTACCACCACAGACTGTCAGCTTTGAAACCATTGACAAGGTAAGAACTGAAAGGAGAATGCTGGTGTTCATTCAGGAGACGCCACCCTTCTCTTACCACCACAAACTGTCAGCTTTGAAACTATTGACAAGGTAAGAACTGAAAGGAGAATGCTGGTGTTCATTCAGGAGTTGACAAGGTAAGAACTGAAAGGAGAAGGCTGGTGTTCATTTAGGAGACGCCACCCTTATCTTACCACCACAAACTGTCAGCCTTGAAACTATTGACAAGGTAAGAACTGAAAGGAGAATGCTGGTGTTCATTCAGTAGACGCCACCCTTATCTTACCACCACAAACTGTCAGCCTTGAAACCATTGACAAGGTAAGAACTGAAAGGAGAGGGCTGGTGTTTTTTCAGGGGATGGTTCCTTATCTTATCACCATAGATTGTCAGCTTTGAAACTATTGACAAGGTAAGAACTGAAAGGAGAATGATGGTGTTCATTCAGGAGACGCCTACCTTATCTTACCGCCACAGACTGTCAGCTTTGAAACTATTGACAAGGTAAGAACTGAAGGGAGAGGGCTGGTGTTTTTTCAGGGGATGGTTCCTTATCTTATCACCATAGATTGTCAGCTTTGAAACTATTGACTAGGTAAGAACTGAAAGGAGAATGCTGGTGTTCATTCAGTAGACGTCACCCTTATCTTACAACCACAAACTGTCAGCCTTGAAACTATTGACAAGGTAAGAACTGAAAGGAGAATGCTGGTGTTCATTCAGGAGACGCCACCCTTATCTTACCACCACAAACTGACAGCTTTGAAACTATTGACAAGGTAAGAACTGAAAGGAGAATGCTGGTGTTCATTCAGGAGTTGACAAGGTAAGAACTGAAAGGAGAAGGCTGGTGTTCATTTAGGAGACGCCACCGTTATCTTACCACCACAAACTATCAGCCTTGAAACTATTGACAAGGTAAGAACTGAAAGGAGAATGCTGGTGTTCATTCAGTAGACGCCACCCTTATCGTACCACCACAAACTGTCAGCCTTGAAACCATTGACAAGGTAAGAACTGAAAGGAGAGGGCTGGTGTTTTTTCAGGGGATGGTTCCTTATCTTATCACCATAGATTGTCAGCTTTGAAACTATTGACAAGGTAAGAACTGAAAGGAGAATGCTGGTGTTCATTCAGTAGACGCCTACCTTATCTTACCGCCACAGACTGTCAGCTTTGAAACTATTGACAAGGTAAGAACTGAAAGGAGAGGGCTGGTGTTTTTTTCAGGGGATGGTTCCTTATCTTATCACCATAGATTGTCAGCTTTGAAACTATTGACTAGGTAAGAACTGAAAGGAGAATGCTGGTTTTCATTCAGGAGACGTCACCCTTATCTTACCGCCACAGACTGTCAGCTTTGAAACTTTTGACAAGGTAAGAACTGAATGGAGAAGGCTGGTGTTTTGTCAGGGGATGGTGCCCTTATCTTATCACCATAGATTGTCAGCCTTGAAACTATTGACAAGGTAAGAACTGAAAGGAGAATGCTGGTGTTCATTCAGGGGATGGTGCCGTTATCTTATCACCATAGATTGTCAGCCTTGAAACCATTGACAAGGTAAGAACTAAAAGAGGAATGGGGAGCAACGGGGCAGGGAAGGAAATAAAACTTCACAAATCGCAATTTTTAGTCTTTCTTTGTGATTGAATGACGTCAAAACAGCCATTCTGGTTGACTTTATGAATTTTTGGCGCTAGTTTGTGTTGAAAATCGTTTAACTGCAGTCTTGTGTCACCATGTGAGACGTTTTGCAAAATGTTTACCTCCGAATCCCGTCAATTTTCCTTCTCTGCATTCATTATCTTGTTCGGCTAAAACAAGAGAGCATTACGAGCGCAAATAGACAATTATTATGGCTTCTGATAGTAACATGGAAATCGGATAAGGATAAATACGGTAATAAAAGAGAGCTCAGTTGTGTTGTTGAAGTTAGATCTTCTCTTCCTACAGATCAAAGATGTGACTCGTAAGATTGCACAAAGGTTTATGATATCTGGTCCGTTCAACATGCAGTTTCTCGCTAAAGGCGATAGAATCATGGTAAGAGTGATAAAACAAATCCTAATACTCAATCACTCAATCCCATGACTTTATTAATATGTCTAAACTTCTAGCGTTCCACAGGTGCCAACCTTATTCGGGGACACCTAAACCGAAATAAATAATCTCAAAAACTCAATAATAATAATATTAATATAGAAATACTAACGTACATATAATAGTATAACAATATTAAGTTAATGAAAATATAAAGAAACATGAAGTACGATAGAGAATATTTCTAAATAGAGTCGTGTAGATCACTCCCAATCCGGAGGACAAAACAATGGATTCCAAAAAACAACAGGAAAATAAAATTCCACTCCACTGTACCCCAAATCGAGCTGCATGCCCTTTTACACGAGCGATTTTTTGCAGCAATTTAATGTGCTGACAATGATTAATGAGCATTCTCAAAATAGCATTAGGTGAACAAGAATTTTGCTCAGTGCGCATGCTCATACCGTTGTTTCTACGCATTTTTAGGAGTATGCGATGTATAGCAGAATCAAATTATAAATATTATTGCACAGAAATGTTTGTCGTTTGATCATCTAGCGTACCATTATAACATCCATGAGACGTTAATAAAGTGATGATAATTATTGTTATTATAGAACACTGAATGTAATCTCCTTTCTTCACCATCACTACAGCACATATTGTTGATAGTAATGTTTGTTTGATCATGTAGGTCATTGAATGTAATCTCCTTTCTTCACCATCACTACACCACATATTGTTGATAGTAATGTTTGTTTGATCATGCAGGTCATTGAATGTATCTTCGTGCTTCGCGATCCTTCCCGTTCGTGTCCAAGACGCTTGGTGTAGATTTTATAGACTGTGCTACAAAAGTCATGATAGACCATCCTCAGGATCTGGACAAACTGCCTCACATTAATACGCCAATAAAACCAGAGGGTTATGTCGGGATAAAGGTACGTGAAAGGAAGAGAAACGATTTCATAGAATCAGTCGAGATTTAGACGGAACCCACTTGATCTATTTCCAAGCACATCTATGCAAGACTAAAAAAAATCATGAATAATTCACAAACCTTTCGTTGAATCAGTAGAGCTACTATACACGTCACGAACATAAACGTTTGTACGTCACGTGCATGCGCAGTCCTTATTACTATTCTTTATATAAAGAATACTAATAAAGATTGCATTATGGGAATTGAAGGTCCATGCACGTGATGTGTATGGTTGCTCCATGATCCACTTGGATCCATGTTTTATGAATTTTTGATAGATTGTGAACAGAAGCAACATCTATTACTGATGCTCTGTTAGAATAGTGAACATTCTTTATACATAAAACTATAGGCACCAATGTTTTCTTGGCCTCGTCTTCGAGATGCTGATCCCTTACTGAAATGTGAGATGGCTTCTACTGGAGAGGTAAGGCTGGATAAAACAATCACGTGATCAGGCGTTCTCTTTGACGTCAGTTTACTCCCAGGAATGAGGAGGTGATATATGATATATTTGATAACTGAATTATTGACTCAGAATTGACTTACTGATCACACCGACGATTTTTCTGATGGACATTTGGCAGAATGACTTACAGACTAGCTTAGGCATGAGCCAATTTACGAACTAACTGCCTGACTGACTGACTGAAGGAAATGTAGACGGAATGTCAGTAACACGGGCAAATTGACGTTGGGTTTGGAGTACCATCGGATGGCCTGACCCTGACTCGATTAAGCGGCTGTGAACGGACTGAAAGTCACGATGTATAGACTATTTTGCCATAGCGTGAACGAATAGTTTATTTGCTGAGTTTCCAAAGCGCTGGTCTTAACTATATCACCATGTATATATGTCTGTCATTCTACCTTTCCAGGTTGCATGTTTTGGCAAAGATCTTCATTCCGCGTTCCTCAAGGCAGTCATGTCTGCTGGCTTCCGCCTTCCAAACAAAAATATCTTGATCGGTATACAGATATATGATATATTGTTTGCTTGTCTCTCTTAGTTTTCTTTATTCTCATCGTGCATTATTGAAGAAATAGAAAACGCGCGCCCGTGGGAGGATTGGCAGAACACGAGAGAAGTGTTAGGAGAATCACGATGCGTAGGGAGTGTTCTGCCAATTCCCAAGTGATTTATAACTGCACACAGCACAGTAAGCAAGTTTTTTATTTCTTTTATAACATACAAATTATGATAATCGTTATTTCAAGCACGCGCTCACAACCAATCAGAACGCGAGAATAATTTATAACAGCTATTTTATAATATAATTTGTTATATAGCTACAAAATCTTCCAATATAACGAACACTCTCATTGGTTGAAAGATGACCACGGGACTCTATCATAACAATATTAATCATCATCATATCAATCAGTTGAAGTCAGAAATGTGACCTAAATATCATTACGTCTGAATTACATCAGATCATAAGACTGCCAACTAATATAATCTTTTTGGATGTTGTTTTCCATCAGCAATCGTTCCAGCCAGAATTCCTCCCCACGGCTCACAAACTCCACAAGTTAGGATACAACTTGTACGCAACAGAGGCCACCGCGCGGTACTTGAACGAGCACGGAATCGCGGCCCAGCCTGTCGAGTGGCCCCTTCACGACAAAGGAGAACACCCGAACGTTACCAAACTGATCACGGATAAGAAGATAGAGATGGTTATCAACCTACCAAACCACAATACCCAGTATATCAAGGATAACTATCTGATCAGACGAGCTTCTATCGACTCTGGTGTTCCACTGGTTACCAATTTTCAGGTATTTGAATACTCCAGTTTCGAGTTCTCGGTTGCTCAGGGTTAAGCCTCGATTTTGTTCAGAATTTTCACGTGTTCCAGTCAAGGTTCGTCGAGTTTCAAAGTGTTTGTGTTGTTGAAGTTGTGCATTCTTTAGACGCTGATTCGACGCTAACCCTGAGTAAACGAGTCTGTAATCAAGAAACACAGTGGTAATTTGGAACTCCAAAATGTTCTATAAGCTTTATCATTGTGCAGACGATTTATAAAGTGAGGTTTGTACAGTAAGGTCCAAGAGGTCCTTGGTCCTCTGTCTTTTCTGCAGGATTTTTCAAACCTCACCTCGTTAATAAATATTCAAAGTTTCTTTGAAAGCTTTAAAAAATAGTTTCACCTTGTCAAATCTTATATCAAAAAGCAAAAAATAAGTTTCTATTTATATTAAGGAAAATAGCCAGTTGAAAAATCGAGTAACCAAGGTTTTTTTGTTCAGGTCACCAAACTCCTCGTGGAAGCTTTATCCAAGAAAGAAAACCTCGACGCATCAACACTTTTTCATTTTCAGTCCAAGCGTAAATGTTCTCCCTAGCAGAGAAGGTTTAACTTGAATCAGCTCAGGTTTATTTCTACTAAAAATGCCTAATATTATAAACGTAAATGATTTTAGAAAAAGTACCTTGGAAGAAATATTTGTTAGTCTAATGAGCCAAAGGCTTTAGGTTTAGAAGTTATATAATCGACACGCTAAATATAAATATACTTCACGGAACCCTTTTGATGAGGTAAGATAATTTGTAATGTACAGGTCGTTCCCCGTAAAATCCACTCTCATACGTTTGGTCGTATTATGAAATTATCACGTATTGCTATGAAAATTGTGCTGATTATAAACATTTGAGAAATGTCTAAATTGTCCTCGTTTATTATTAGGCTAGTATAATACAACTCATGCCGAGATTCATTTGTATGTTATATAGGTCAAGCTTTGTATCTATGTAATAATGCGCTTACCACTCCTTGGTGAACTGCTTAATGCCTAATATATTACATATCCCTAACCCTAAGGCAGCACGAAAGATCGAATTAGAATTTACAGTCTTTCAATCTACATGTCTATTTCTTTTAATTTTTCATAACGTGGACTCCCTGTGGTTATAGTGTATTTTCTGTATAAATTTCTATGACACGCCTCAACCCGGGTTCAGATGCCGCAAACCTGTATACTCAGTGTTTCAGTGGCTGCCTTCCATCAAATGTACTAAAGACGGTTTGCGTTACTTTGATAATCACACTCTCCTCACGTCTGGGTTCGATTCCTGGACTCGGGATCAGATCGGAGTTTTTCTTATAGGCCGCTCTCCTTTTATGTAACGTATACAATATGCTGCCGTGTTTTATCGACTATACAATCACGAGCCGAAGGCGAGACGAAAGTGAATGTTGTAAACAACTTGAGAAAATCCGTGAATAATTCATAACTCCTTTAGGACATTTTGAATTCATATTTTAATTAGATACAACCACTAGTGCTGTATCAGAACAGTACACATCCTCCAGTGGTTGTATCTAATATCTAATTAGTATTTTCATTGTAAGGTTTGTAGAACCTAACATGCTCAATTGCGATTTTTTTTGGGGGGGGGGGGGGGGGGGGGGTAATTGCTGGAACCAGTCTATAAACTCAAATAGTAGTACAGTTTCGAGTTCTCGGTTGTTCAGGATTAGCGTCGATTTTGTGTAGAATATTCATGTGTTGCATTGAAGGTCCGTGGAATTTCAAAGTGTTTGTATTGTTGAAGGTGTGCATTCTTTACTTTACCGTTGGTATTTGTGAATGTTTAGACGCTGATTCAAGAATAACCCCGAGTAAAAAAGTCTGCAATCAACACATCGGTAATTTCGAACTCGAAAATGGTAGATCTAGTAAAAAATGTTTAAGTTATATTTTAAAGACCACCATGAGGACTGTACGGGATTTCAAGTCCAAGCCATTAGTTTCAGTCCGAGGTGCAGCCGAGTGAGGACTGGAACTAATGGCTTGGACTTGAAATCCCGTCCAGTCTGATTTTTAATGCTTTGAAATGACTTCTCATGCTCATTAATTATTCGACATCGAGTAGCTGGAACAAAATAATTTTGTATTAATTACTATAGAATCTTCTCTTAATTTCCAGTAGCATCACGTGGTCCAAATACAACAATGGGATTGGCTCCTTTGCTCATGAATAATTAACGAGAGGAGAAATGTGCTTCAAAAAAGGCCATTGAATTGCAAAGTGTGTGTACTGTGAAAGCTTTTCATTCCTTATGTTACCGTTTGTGTGTGACGCTAAAATAAGGCTACTGAGTAAAAGTTTATTTTGATTCAAGCGTTAAGTGCTTTTGTTTTACAGTTCACATGGTACAAGTACAACAAATAGAGCTGATTTACCATGAATGGAAATTCTACTGCACTTGATTGCGAATATTGGTTCATTTATCTTATTTACTTCAAATCTGTTTTAAATCATTAGAACATTGTTTCTCCTTCGTATTTTGGTGGCCTACAGCAAATCCCACCAGGATATTTATCACATTTGACATCCTTTGGATAGCAATTAACTGCAAAAAACCAGAAAGTACCCCAGTCGACTCCACCAGCACACTTGCATCCTACTCGTTTGGCTAGAGACCTGCCTTGGTCTGTAAAAGAAAGAATAAATAAATAAATAAATAAGAACCATGATGAATGAATCACTTTTATTTAAACACGGTAGTTCCATAAGTTAAAAAACTTCTTTACATGAAAGCCATACGTAATGTGAAAGTTACTTACATTGGAATGATTGAAATAGCATAAATTCGATGTTGACGACTTTAAGTTATGGGGTAGTGAGTTCCATATCATCTCACCTCTATATGAAAATGACCCTTTAAAGTACTCGGTCTTTGGAACACGAGGGATCTCGATATTTAAGTCTTTGTCTCTAGGTCGAGATTTATAAGGGTTATTTTCCGAACATTTTGAGAAAAGATCGCTAATGAATGTAGGGACAGCATGGTTAACTGAATCATGCATTAATAAGCACAAGTGTTTATCTCTTCGAGATGCCAAATAATCCCAATTTAGGGAATTCAATACATCCTTGGATCTAACATCATAACCTTGAAAAGATACTGCAGTTCTGCATACGGTTCTGCAGTTTTTGTAATTTATGGCGAGACCTTTGTTGAAATTGCCCCACACCACATCACAGCTGATAAATGGTTATAATAAATAGCTAACAGAATAATAGATAAGAATATGAGGCTTATAAAAGAAACAGATGCAAATCGTGGACAAAAAGAAAACAAAGAGCAAGCAAATAAAAAAACCAAAAACGCTAAACAACTTTTTTGCGCCGCTTCGTATGTCCACGAGTTGAAAAGCACGTAAAAAAGCAAAACAAAAAAACAAAAAACAATCGTCTAATCCTTACTTACCACTCATGGGAATGGTTGCTGCGGCAACAAGTAGAATTACAGAGAAGATAATGACGTATTTCATTATGACTTCTGAACTAGTGCAAAAGACTGCGAAACAAAAGTATGGTATCGTATTAGACAGGAGACATATGAGATATGTTTTCATTATTTTTATTCATTAGAGATGATGGCTAGTAAACACTAGCGTGGACTGCGTCGGTGTTTCTAATGAAACAGTTATCGTATATAGATTGATAAGTTTTACACCTTAGTGAAAATAGGAAGTGCATTTCGGACGTCGGAGTCAATTGAAAGTAAAAGTGAGAGAGATGTTTATATAGTAGAGAAAAGAGAAAACAAACCAATAAGAAAAAAGCAAGGCCATAAAACAAAGGAAAACTAGATCGAAAGCAACAATAGGTGAGAAATAACTTTTATTCATTAGATGTTATTTGAAGTAGAGTGATTTACAAAAACCCGTGAGGAAAAGAAAGCGTAATAGGAAGGAGAAGACAAAATAGGGAAAAAAAGGCTTACTAATAAAGAGTAATATGTTTAAGTGTGTTTCACGGGTTTATGGGAAGAACTCCGACATAAAATATATGTAAGTCAACACAAATTAGAAAATGATGTAAAACATTATTAAGTTTAGGTTTAGCACAACGTTTTATTTTACCAAAAGTGAGATGTCTTCAACATTCATTTTATAAGTGTGAATTGAATGGATAGAATAGAACTGTGGTGTAATAATGTTAATAGAGAGTTGATCATCACAGTACTAAATAAGTGAACGCTGTAAAGAAAGACTTGAAAAAATGATTCCGTTGAAGCCTGAAATCATTTTTTCATGTCTTTCTTTACAGCGTTCGCTTAGATCGCTTATTCACTGGATGATCAACACTCTAACATTCCGCTAATATTCACCAAATAGTACAATTTAGTTTTCTTAACCGTTCACAAATATATTGCCACAGCAAGGCATTTCTAGAAATAAAAACGCCATTGAAAGCTGTTATTTACAAAAAGAAAGTGAGTAAAACAATAATAAACGGCAAATACTGACAAAACGCGATATTTGTGACTGAAAGTCTGTAGTAAACGATCCGAGTCAAGAACGCTTCTGGTTCGATGTTGGGGATGTTGAGGACCCAGCCTGGCCCCAAATCAAAGTCGATTTTCAGGAAATGTCCTGCTTGTGAAAGAACTGTTGCTACTAATCACCTTTCTGTCTACTGTAGCGAATGCAAGAAGTCATGGCATATCAAGTGTGTTGGTTGTATCAAGAAATCTATGCCCTCGACATATATTTGCTGTGGATGTGCGTGGCCTAATTTTTCGGACTCATTCTTCGAATCAGACCATGAAGTCGACGATGTTGCAGGTATTTCTAATTCTTCTTCTTCTCCCAAGGAAGGTGCCAATGATTTATCTACGCAATTAAAAGAGTACTACAAGAATACAAGAATTGCCTACCCGAATATAAATAGTGTGGCAGGTCTGAAATTCTATGAAATCAAATGCGAAGTACAAAACAATGGAACTACCTTAACTCAGAAGTTGAACAGTTACGAGATCTATTTGTAGGTCTGAAGAAATATTAAATATAGCACCTGAATCAAAAGAAGTCATTTCTAGTTTTTGGGAATCGCAGTTTCTCTCAAAAAAGAGACAAAAGTGAAAATTGGTTTTGAACGTGTTTCTTATTTATTTTCCAAAATAAAAATGCCTAAACTTTGTTAGTTCCATTCTTTTGGTAGTGCATGCGCGCAGAAAAATGCACAGTGCAAAACAAGGGAGTCCACAAGAAACAAATGGTAAACCATCGAGTTGATTTTTGATGGCTTGACTGAACTCACTTCCGTCCGTCCGTACAAACATACGTGCGTGGACACAACACAGGAATCCCGGCCGCTTCCTTTGAAAGCAAACAGCTCGGAAATGCACAGAAAACATCGCTTTGGAACTAACTTTTCGTTGAAGATGGATCAACTAGTATTCTTCAAAAATTCAGGTTTGTGGAAGGAAAGAAATCGCATATTTTTCTATGAAAAGCAGTTTCTTTAGACGAAACGACAAATCAAAGACTTTCTCTCAAAACATTTAATATTTCAAAGGCTAAGTTAATTCATTTTTATGCTGAATGAAATATAAAAAGGAAAGCATATTACGACGAATATTCGCTCTTTAATTAGCTCTATAAATCTTTCAAAAATTCGTTTTTTTAATCAGCTATCGTATGTTTTTCTTTCAAGAGCTTTGTTCACCTTTCAAGCGGTCCTATCGGCAAACATAAGAAGACTTTCATTTGATAGTTTGATATCTTTCTATAGACAATTTATTTGAATATTGAATAACACATCAAATTACACCAAATATTCGACATTCATTGAGCTTTTTCCAGCTAGTATGATTATGCAAATGAGTTAAATTTGTCGGTTGTCGGAAGATATGTTTATTGTTCTTGTCAAGTTTAACTAAATCTATAATTCTTGTATAGGTAATAATATAGTTTCGAGTGAAATTTGAAAATAATCTGCACAAGTTTGTTTTTGGAAGAGACTGTAATTGTGTGTGGTCGTAGGAAAATGGAGATGAAAAATTGGTTCAAGTACCAACAGCTATGATGGACGATAGACGTAATAATTCCACTGATCATTGGATGCCTGGGCAACGTTAAAAATGTGAACCTTACATTCGAAGGGTACTTGAGAAAATGCTAGTAAATTGGACCTTGGCAGAGATAGTAGTTGTTTGTGACTCTACATGAGACAATTGTAAGGAAAAATTTAAGTGGACTTTACTTGTCAGTTTAGGTTCATGTTTGACGAGACCATTAACTTGCAGATTCATAAGTTGTTTTTACGTTTTTTGTGTGGTTGATTCTGCATGGTCTAGCCGTGTTTCATGGGTTATGCATGGGTCATAGTAATAAAAATAATATTCTATTTGTTAGAGCAGACTGATTAAAATGTCAGCTTTCACTGGTGTGGACCTCATATCAAACAATGTGTTAAGAGATAGTCGGCCGTTTTGAAGAGCAACGCGCATCCACAACTTTTGAGAGGCCTAACAATGGCTAATTGAACTTGAAAATATCGCCTATTTACTTGAATATCTTCAAAGTCCATTATTATTTATTTGACAAAGTGCCCACTTGGGACGCGAAAACTACAGTCTTTAAGCTTTGTACTGGTAGAAATTTTGTTTTGATATATATTTTTTTCTGAATTAAATACCGTGATTTTCAAAGTGCTCGAAATTAATTAACGTCGCACTTAAGAACACCCGGCCAAGCGTATCAGTGGTACTGAGAAAAAATAAAGAAAACCATTTTCGCGGGCAATCTATGCATGCATGAAGTACTATTGTATGTTTATATTTTTATTGTTTTTGATGAAACACTAAGTCAATAGATCAGATAAATGAATGAATTTTAACTACCAACTTGGGCAGATCGCAATCTGCAAGAGTTCCTCTTACATGCCTCTTTTCAGTCAATTGTGTTTACTGTTTCCTCCGAAGTTATTAGAAACTGCCTTTGGTATAACGAGAATCATCCTTAAAATGATTGTGACTGGTCTTGAAAATCAAATAACATGCCACGTCACTACATGCCACGAACAAAGCCGCTTTGTCAACCTGTTAAATCTAAGGTAATCGACTTATTTTAGACCTGTTCAATTCATCATTTCAAAAGTTACTTGGCTTACTAATTTACTAACTTACTTCTGTTTACTAATGATAAAGAAATAAAAATACCTGGTTTGGCTAGTGGTTCAGTAGTTGTACTCTAGCTTGTCTTCTCCAAAAATAAGAGAAAATGATAGCTTTTTAGCGCAGACTAACTATTTCTATCATTCCTTCATATCTGGCTTTGAAAACACTGTGATGGGTTGGTAACTGATCACGCGGCTCATTCTGATTGGCTGTTAAAAGTTGATTGTCAGACGGAAGCCAATTAACTGATCTTCTCTTTCTGTCACTCAGGGCTTTTTTCCCTCCTTACTTTTTTTTTGCAGTCTTTCTTATTCTTAACCTCTATGCTTTATTCATGTTAACATAAAGAACTATTTCTAAATTCTTTCTGTTCCTCTCTTCTCGCATCCTTTTTGCAATCCAGTTTCCATTTGGTACTGTTCATTTCAAATAAAGTTCCTATAAGCTCTTGGTTGTGTGAAAGGGTGTGTGTTTTTCTAATGATGGACGATACACTTAATAATTCCACTGATCATTGGATGCCTGGGCAACGTTAAAAATTTGAAACCGCCTTACATCTCAAGGGTACTTAAGGAAATGCTAGTAAATTGGACTTTGGCAGAGATAGTAGTTGTTTGTGACTCTGCATGAGACAATTGTAAGGAAAAATTTAAGCGGACTTTACATGTCAAGTTTAGGTTCATATTTGACGAGACCATTAACTTGCAGATTCATAAGTTGTTTTTACGTCTTCCTATGGTTGATTCTACATGGTCTAGCCATGTTTCATGGGTTATGCATGAGTTATAGTAATAACAAGCCTATACCGCTTCGAAAGCGATGATGTTTCGGCCCGTTATCTATTTATTGTGTGGCATTGCTGAAAAGAATTTTGGTCTTGGCAGACGAGCGATCTCGCGGTACGCTTTCACGTTGCAAAGTGTTACGCAAATTTCGACGGAAACATTTGTTTTAAAGTTCTCTTGGACGAAACACATCGTAATCATTAAGTTTTTTTGAGATTTTAGTGGTTCTTGCTTTGAAACATCGTAGTGTTTTGGGGAAAAACATATATGTACATCATAACGTCTCGCCGAACGAACGAGAGATCCGACAATAGATATAAACAATGACTGAGTATCGCAGAGAGCAGAGTACTTGGTGTAAAATATTTTGGCACATGAGCATTACTGTACGCGCTATGTTGAATGTAGGATACTTTTTAAACCTTCATTCTGCTCTTTGACATTTATGGTAAATGTATTTAGCTCTTATGTCATAGCTTAAAGACAATGCGAAAGTCTCAATTCAAACGAAAAGATACAAGGCTTGTCTTTGACCTGTGCGCCGTCACCAATCTACTCAAAATTTACATATTTTGGTGCTTCAAAAATTTACATATTTTGGTGCTTCAAAAATATTACCGAATCCAAAAAATAATACTTTAAATCAGAGTATTAATAAATGAAAACTGATGATTTCAGACTTCTATCTTTAAAGATGTAAAGTACGCACTGTTTGTTTGTGGGACCTAGTTTAAATAATAGCTGATACCAAAAACATGTCCTCAGATGCGCACGAAGCTACAACATATCGGAAGCTTGCTTCACAAAATGTATATGCATCAACTGTTAGTTACATAGATAAACTCACAAGTTTTCCCATCTTATGCTCACAGGCAGCTGAGACTGGCAAGTTGCCTTGATTTGCCGCACAATCACAAAAGATTTTGGATAACTTTTCAATAACTTACTTGGCGACTTGGACCTAGATACTAACTTAGGAATAAAATACGCATTGTCGTAGGGTTAATCAATAATAATTTTTTTTCCAAAAAATGGCGTCATGCGAAAAGGTATAATATAGTCTACACAGAGAAGATTCACCGCAACTCTTTGAAATACTCCACATGGTGAAATGTTTTACATTTTCCCATTGCTTATGATGGAAACGGCATATGATTGGATTAGGTCCAAAACTCTGACAGCTAAATGACACGCACGGAGACTATTATGGGCCGGCAAACCAAACGTAGTGACTGTTTCGGCCTGAGGGCCGAAACAAAAACAACTTATGAATCTGCAAGTTAATAGTCTCCTCAAACTTGATCCTAAACTGACAAGTAAAGTCCACTTACATTTTTCCTTATAATTGTCTCATGCAGCTGAGTTACAAACAACTACTATCTCTGCCAAGGTCCAATTTACTAGCATTTTCTCAAGTACCCTTGAAATGTAAGGTTTCACATTTTTAACGTTGCCCAGGCATCCAATGATCAGTGGAATTATTACGTCTATCGTCCATCATAGCTGTTGGTACTTGAACCAATTTTCCATCTCCATTTTCATAAGGCCACACACAATTACAGTCTCTTCCAAAAACAAACTTGTGCAGATTATTTTCAAATTTTACTCGAAACTATATTATTACCTATACAAGAATTATAGATTTAGTTAAACTTGACAAGAACAATAAATATCTTCCAACAACCGACAAATTTAACTCATTTGCATAATCATAATAGCGGGAAAAGCTCAATGAATGTCGAATATTTGGTGTAATTTGATGTGTTATTCAATATTCAAATAAATTGTCTATAGAAAGATATCAAACTATCAAAATGAAAGTCTTCTTATGTTTGCCGATAGGACCGCTCGAAAGGTGAACAAAGCTGATTTTTCTTGAAAGAAAAACATACGATAGCTGATTAAAAAAACGAATTCTTGAAACATTTATAGAGCTAAATAAAGAGCGAATATTCGAGAAACTGCTTGTCATAGAAAAATATGCGATTTCTTTCCTAAAAGAAACACAAACCTGAATTTTTGAAGAATACTAGTTGATCCATCTTCAACGAAAAGTTAGTTCCAAAGCGATGTTTTCTGTGCATTTCCGAGCTGTTTGCTTTCAAATGAAGCGGGATTCCTGTGTTGTGTACACGCACGTATGTTTGTACGGAAAAAATAATATTCTATTTGTTAGAGCAGGCTGATTAAAATGTCAGCTTTCACTGATGTGGACCTCATATCAAACAATGTGTCAAGAGATAGTCGGCCGTTTTGAAGAGCAACGCCCATCCACAACTTTTGAGAGGCCTAACAATGGCTAATTGAACTTGAAAATATCGCCTATTTACTCGGGCTACCTGCAAGGTAGACCGAGTCTAGGTTTCGGTTTTCTATCTATCTATCTATCTATCGACGTTGTCGAAAGTGTGTAAGCCTGCGATGCTCGGCGGTCTGCGGTGTTCCCCTGCAAGTATGAAAACGAGGCGGGTTACCACAAGTCATTTGACTTGCTTTGCTTTTCGAAGGTTCTGTAGGTCTCTTTCCTTTTGCTTATCTTGCTAGCTGCTTCTCGTGCTTTATCTTGAAAACTTATTGGAAAGTAATGGCGACTTGCTGTTCTGCTGAGGCGCTCAAAATACATACAAAAGCACACGCCGTTCGCGGTAGACCCACTCTAAAAGATGTCGAGCGTCAGTTTAAATCTTCCAAGATAACATTAATGCGTTTCCAGAATCAAGAAGCCTTGGACATATATCATTGACAGTGAGGATAAGTCTTTTATTTATTGTATTGTTTTCGTTTACGATTTTGAATATATTTTTCAATACTCTATCGTTCTTTGAACTATCAGTAGCGAGCGTGTTGATCGCTGCCCTGTGCATGGTTCTTGTTGTACATTTCATAAATACCTCGACCAAGACTTTCGTAGATTCTTTACTAAATGACTGCGATGTGTTTGAAAAATCTGTACAATTATCTGTATTTGTTTATCCCAATAAAGAGTCACATTTATTAGAGGAATGCAGGGTGGTCTCGTTATGCTAAATTTCATATTCATCAGTATGTTGAGCACAAGCCTCGTGTTGTTTCGCGTGATCGAGAACTAAGTAGATAGAGTCCCAGTTAAACGACTAACCCAACTTTTGCACAAAAGCAGAAAAATACAGAAAATGGTTCGTAAGTATGTGATCAATAATGTACCCATGTTATCTAGAATTCATTGTTTTCTTAATAAATGTAATTTCAATCCCGAAGAAATTAAATCATATGTCAAAAGTTGTCATCGAAAGTTTAAGAGAAACACTGGCCATGGTAGTGCTTTACCCAGACGGAGGAAATTATGTTCTATGAAATCCCTTTCTTACTTACACAAAGAGCAATAAATGCAAGTCATAAGCTTATTTATTACTTGCCACTCTTGACAAATCCAGGTTCACAAAAATATGCTGCTTTATCCCATGTTTACAAAAGTCTCAATCACAGAATCAATCACAGTAAGTTTATCAACCCACTAACTTTTTGAAATGCGCTATTTTAACTAGTGCTCTCTGTTTTCCCTTTAAATTTCTACATTCTATTATACACAGGTAGCCCGAGTATACGCCTTTAGGGCGTCTAGTTACTTGAAGTCCTCTATTATTTATCTGACAAAGTGCCCACTCGTACGAAAGCCGAGAAGGGACTTCAGAGATTCAGAGATGACGATTTCAGAGATGATAATTTGAGAGATAATAATTTGGGAGATAATAATTTCGGAGATAAAATTAACGTTTTATTATATAATTACCAATGAAATATCTATTTTCCTCTATTTCTACGATCACTCGTGATAGATCTTTTCGACACTGGAAGATAAAATTCGTATCTCCGAGCGCCCCGAATGAGAATCGCTCTATTTATGCAATTACACTGATCAAGTCTTTGCTTCGCCTCCTTTAGATCGATTCGTATATGCATTACGAACTCCGTTATAGCCCCTGTTTGAGGCCATTAAAGTCATTACTTGAAATCTTTTTCAGTTCGAGTCAGTTAAAATTTTATTTCTTTAAACTTGTTCGCTTTCACGCTTCTTGGTAACTCAACTAACTAACTTGCATAAATTGGAATAATTTGAATCTCTCGGGACATTTATTAAACAACTCGTCCTCGCTTTGTTTTTTACTAATTTACTAACTTACTTCTGTTTACTAATGATAAAGAAATAAAAATACCTGGTTTGGCCAGTGGTTCAGTAGTTGTACTCTAGCTTGTCTTCTCCAAAAATAAGAGAAAATGATAGCTTTTTAGCGCAGACTAACTATTTCTATCATTCCTTCATATCTGGCTTTGAAAACACTGTGGTGGGTTGGTAACTGATCACGCGGCTCATTCTGATTGGCTGTTAAAAGTTGATTGTCAGAGGGAAGCCAATTAACTGATCTTCTCTTTCTGTCACTCAGGGCTTTTTTCCCTCCTCACTTTTTGTTGTTGTTGTTGTTGTTGTTTTGTTGTTGCAGTCTTTCTTATTCTTAACCTCTATGCTTTATTCATGTTAACATAAAGAACTATTTCTAAGTTCTTTCTGTTCCTCTCTTCTCGCATCCTTTTCGCAATCCAGTTTCCATTTGGTACTGTTCATTTCAAATAAAGTTCCTATAAGCTCTTGGTTGTGTGAAAGGGTGTGTGTTTTTCTAATGATGGACGATACACTTAATAATTCCACTGATCATTGGATGCCTGGGCAACGTTGAAAATTTGAAACCTTACATCTCAAGGGTACTTAAGGAAATGCTAGTAAATTGGACTTTGGCAGAGATAGTAAGAAAAATTTAAGCGGACTTAACTTGTCATTTTAGTTTCATGTTTGACGAGACCATTAACTTGCAGATTCATAACTGTTGTTTTTACGTCTTCATATGGTTGATTCTGCATGGTCTAGCCGTGCTTCATGGGTTATGCATGGTTATAGTAATAAAAATAATATTCTATTTGTTAGATCAGGCTCATTAAAATGTCAGCTTTCACTGGTGTGGACCTCACAAACAATGTGTTAAGAGATAGTCGGCCGTTTTGAAGAGAAACGCGCATCCACAACTTTTGAGAAACACAAACATAGCTCACGCCAAATGCCAAAAACCGGCCTTAAAACGCATCGGACGAAGAAATAACACCCAAATTTCATGAAGTGAATGACTAAGCTTAATTTTGAGGGCATTTAATTCTTAGGAAGTTTTCAGAAGATGTATTTTTGAGAAGCTGAAATCACTCGATAATTCAAAATTTTGATTAACTGGCGAACGCCATAAGAGACCACAGGGAGCCCACACATCCGAAACCACAGGTACTTCGGATGGTAAGCCTGTGATCCCTTGTTCACGAGCATGTTCAATCCCTATGTTTTGGTATTAAGTGAAAGTCATTCAATGAATTTTGATTATATCATATGAGCTATGTTATCGAGTACATTGTACGTATCTACTGGCTACGGAGCCCGATTACAGCCATGCAAATTTCGTGATTGTTGAAAAAAGTCGAGAAAAAAGTCAAGAAAAAAGTCAAGAAAAAAGTCGAGAAAAAAGTCAAGAAAAAAGTCAAGAAAAAAGTCGAGAAAAAAGTCGAGAAAAAAGTCGACAAAAGTTTTGTTTTGATACGTTTTGTTTCTGAATTGAAAATATTAGTACATTTTCGTTTTCTAGTTTTACTGTTAGTCTAGTTTAGTAGCTTTTCATATCGATCTAACCTAGCTGGCATCTTGTGAGCTGAATTATGCAAATTACTTGTATTGTTTACATGCTCATTTCCTTCGGCTTCATGAAGAGCGAGCCGATCACAAATAAAATATCGTGCTATACAAATGTTGCTCTTTTAAAGGTATGAAGCACACTGACAGGATAAAACCAACAAACAACTCTACTCTACATGCGACATCGAGCACGGCAGCGCGTAACAGCTGCGCACGCCACCCCTGCTTCCCTAAAACAAAACTTAAACTTAAATCGCAATAATAAATGTACTATAAGACACCCATTATCGAGTATTTCAATCTACATATCTATTTCTTTTAATTTTGCCTAAAGTGGACTAACTTTGGTCAGTGCATTTACTGTTTATGTGACCCGCACAACCCTGGTCCAGCGGAAGCCACAGCCTGTTTTGTCGTGTTTTGGTTGAACTTCCATGAGACGTACCATTGTAAAAGCGGTTTACGTTACTTTACACTGGCATCTCACTTCTGCGTCTTTGGTTCAATTCCTGGACTCGGGATCAGATGTGTGTGAGTAGAGTTTGCTTACATATCGGTCTCCCTTTATTCGAGGGTTTTTCTCTACTTTCTCCTGTTTCCCTTACCTCAGCAACGAACCTAACACGAATGGTCATCGAATGAACACAATAATAATAAGGAAACAAGTATTTTCAACAAAAACAAAAACGAAAACGAAAAAAAAAAAAAAAAAAAAAAAAAAACCGTAAAGGGAATCGTTCTTGTTTTCTTGTTTTTAGTCAAGCATATTAAAATATGCTTGACTATCATCTAATAACTTAGCTGTATCTGCCCGGAAATATCTATCCGCATAGTTTGAGGTCATCGATTGAATACAATAATAATAAGGAAAAAAGTATTTTCAGCCATACTTGCTGTGGTTCATTGTGCACTCAGTATCACGTGATGGTAGCGTTGAACATCAAATACGAAACAATAGGTCAGTCCTTTGAAGCTTGCCGGGTTTCACAACCAGTCCCCATTATTAACTGATGGTTTGTATAAACTCCAATTGACACCCTTTTCGTATTCTCTGTTGCCCAGTGTCAGTCTCAATTCAGTATAGAATATAAATGTGTTCCAAGGAAGGTCAATGGAATTTCAAAGTATGTGCCCTGTTAAAGGCTTGATTCTCTACGTTAATGTTCCGTTGGTGTTTGACGCTAGCTGAAATGAAAATATCCCGGCCTCAGTAAATGATTCTTTAATTAAAGAGCACAGTGGTATTTAAGTGATTTTATTTTACAATTTATGCACCAAGGTACAATTACACCAAACAAGCTGATTTACAGTGAATGGAAAGGCTACTTCAGTTGATTGTTAAAATGTTGGCGCATTTAACTTATTTACTCTAACTGCATTTACTGTTTTCCCCTATTTTACATCAGGCGAAGAGTGGCTAGCCTAAAAGCAACAAACCCCCAAAATAGAAAGACCATAGTTTCGACAAAATGTTGTGTTCTTTGGGCACCTGGGCCTAAGCCAGTAAGTACCTCGGGGTCCACCATTTGGACATTGGCACCCTATTCCTTTCTTGTCTACAGTCATGTCACGACCTGGATAATAATAATAATGATAAAAATGAAGATAATGATAAAAATGAAGATAATGATAAAATGAAGATAATGATAAAAATGAAGATAATGATAAAAATGAAGATAATGATAAAAATGAAGATAATGATAAAAATGAAGATAATGATAAAAATGAAGATAATGATAAAAATGAAGATAATGATAAAAATGAAGATAATGATAAAAATGAAGATAATGATAAAAATGAAGATAATGATAAAAATGAAGATAATGATAAAAATGAAGATAATGATAAAAATGAAGATAATGATAAAAATGAAGATAATGATAAAAATGAAGATAATGATAAAAATGAAGATAATGATAAAAATGAAGATAATGATAAAAATGAAGATAATGATAAAAATGAAGATAATGATAAAAATGAAGATAATGATAAAATGAAGATAATGATAAAAATGAAGATAATGATAAAAATGAAGATAATGATAAAAATGAAGATAATGATAAAAATGAAGATAATGATAAAAATGAAGATAATGATAAAAATGAAGATAATGATAAAATGAAGATAATGATAATGAAGATAATGAACTGAAGCTAATGCTAACAATGAAGATCATGATACTGATAATGATAATTGATAATGGCTACTGATAATGATAAATGAATACTGATAAACTGTAATGATAATGATAAAAATGAAGATAATGATAATAATGATAATGATAATGCTAATGATAATGATAATGATAATGATCATGAGAATGATAATGTATGATAAATGATACTGATAATGATAAACTGATATAATGATAAATTAGATAATGATAATGTAATGATAATGATACTGATAATGATAATGATAATGATAATGATAATGATAATGATAATTTGATATGATAATGATAATGATAATGATGATAATGATAATGATAATGCTAATGATAATGATAATGATAATACTGATCATGATAATGATAAGATAATGATAATGATAATGCTCATGATAAGGATACTGCTAATGATAATGATAATGATAATGATAATGATAATGATACTGATAATGATAATGATAATGATAATGATAATGATAATGATAATGATAATGATAATGATAATGATAATGATAATGATAATGATAATAAAAATGATAATAAAAATGATAATAAAAATGATAATAAGAATGATAATAAGAATGATAATAAGAATGATAATAAGAATGATAATAAAAATGATAATAAAATGATAATAAAAATGATAATAAAAATGATAATAATAATGATAATAAAAATGATAATAAAAATGATAAAGATAATGATGATATTAATAAAATTAATTAATGATAATTTAAAAAAATAATGATGATAATGATAATGATGATGATAGGTAGGAGAAAGGGATGGGCAATTTTTCATCAGAAAAATGGGGGGATGCACAATTTTTGGAAGAAGCTACAAGCATTGCTTAGGGGGGATCGTATTTCTTTGCATGACTTTAAGGGGGGTTGTTAAGAATTATTCTGGACATTACAAATTTTCGCCTGCCCCCACCCCTGTCATACATTATGAACGCAGCCTACCAAAAAACAAAACACATTAAAAGTAAAAATAGAAAGGAAAATATAAGGACGATTGTCCATCATACTTGTGAGATTGAGCCTTTAAGTCGAGCGAACAACTTGGGCTGTCAACAAACATAACATTTAGGAGAAAAAAGCAAATCCAATCTCTGAAAAGTGCAAGTAGCAAATGAGTTCGTCATTAGTTAGTTAGGATCTGGAATGCATACGTTAACTGTTTTAATCGTCCATCATTTAGCCGGGACATTTCAATCGTAATTAGTCGATATATGTTTAGAATGGTAGGAAACTTGCAAAGCTCACAAAATTTGCACTGCACAGTACTAGTGCATAAAAAGAACGGCTTTTTTCTTAGTGGATTTTAAACTAAACTATCTTAAAGTAAATTTCGATCGTGTGAACGTTCGTAAGCAAACGATGTATAGCTATTGAGAATTGTATTGCTAAAGATCGTATTCTTATTTAGACCACATTGAATTATATATTTTTTATTTTGTATTCACTGAGTTGAAAAGCATGTAGACATTCACTTATTCCTTACTTACCACTGATTGAACTGGCAATGGTTGCTGTGGCAACAAGTAAAATTACGGAGAAGATGATGATGTACTTCATTATGACCGTTGAACTAATGAAAAGACTGCAAAACTGCGAAAGGAACATATGGTATTGTATTGGACAATAAATAATGAGGACATCGATTATTGTAAACAAACAATACCCTGGTGCAGAGTACACTGGGATACCTCGGTGCAATAATTTACCGGCTGAGTCTTCTGAATCATCGCATGAACCTAACCTAATGACATCGTAGAACGCCGCCTTATTAACCATTGTTTTCAGTGAGTACCGACTCATGCGGTGATTGACCTTCGAATGTGTGAATCTATAGACAAAGGGAAAATAACTGAGAAAGTGGTAGGGCTAGGATTGTTTAGCGAAAGCCTTTTTGTGTAAAACTTTTATGCCATAAAATTAAAATAATCGAACAAGATTCTGACGTCATGAAATTTCAATCCCGTCTAAGTCTGTTCCTGTTTTAAAATAACTATGCATGTCAGCTCTTAAAGACTAGCTTCTTTAAGAAAGTCACATTTGCTTAACTCGGTGAGTTTTGCTTTCTAAATCCAAATTTCTTCACTTTTCATTTAAAACGGTAAGAAAAGCCCATCTTTGGTTGCTCTGGTCAGAGGCTCGACCAATTTTCGTCCGGGCCAGTATTATGACCAGCTAACGGGCGTCGTCGTCGACATCTCCCTGCTTCACAGCTCGCTCGCCGCTTCGTCGATCAAAATCGTGGACGGGCATGGAGAAGGTTCGTCGAGCCTGTGGGACCAGGGTAATCTTTGCTCAAGACTTCTCTCAGAATTAATTGCTCTAAATTTTACAGCTTTTTTCGCTGACCAAAACTTAAATATAGCACCCGAATCATTTAGAAGAATACAAAACTCGAATGAAGTCAATTCTATTTTTTCTCCACAGAATTTCGAAGAAATTACGAATTTAACGTACCTTAATGGTTTAGAACCACGTATCTTGGTGTTCAAGTCTTGTTTAGGGCTTTCCTTCTTGAGTCTCGAATTGAGATAACATGAAACGTTCAAGCTACTCCTATTTATACCTCTTATTAATTGAGCATTAGCATTTTATTCTTAATCTCACTTGAGTTTTACGTTTTATTCTGCTCGGATAGCAAAAATGGTGCATTTTGTGCTCAAGTGTTTTTACATAAAGGTTCAAAGGCTAGGGCGAGGTTTTGCATTAGAATTCAAGACCGAGCCCGTGCGTTTGAACTGGTTTAAAATGTCAGCCACACCCTAAATTCCATTGTTTCGATGCAAAACTCAAAATACTAAATTATATTGAATTCAGAGAGGTAGATTACTGTTGTTTTGTTCTTTTGTAAATAGAGTGCTTACAATATATTCGTGTTTACGCTTATTGTTCCGATAGAAATAAAAATAGTATTGTTTTCATACCTTGCGTTCTCTCGTGCAAGTATAAGGCTTAAATATTCGGCGATTTCGCAATTCATATGAAGAAGCCTCAAAATGTTGTGGGGTGGAGATGACGCAGATCTTTATGAAATGCTTCTGGAATTGGAAAATGAAGAAACAGATGATGTTGGTATGCTCCGTACTCAGTATATGTTTGCTGAGCCTCTCGTGGAGAAAGATATCGATGACAAATTAAGAGAAAGTGTACCAAAGGCACCCACATACAAAGATACACTTGGGCTGTGAAGTTGTTTGAACAGTGGCGACATGAGAGAAACGCTAGAGTAGTCTGTTTTCCATCGTGTGAAAAAGATTCTAAAGTGGTTCCCACCGAAAGCCTAGAAAAGATGACTTCTGGAGAGCTGAATGAATGCAACTCTTTCCCTATTCATACATGAGACAAGGAAAGCAAACGGTGACAAATATCCTCCCAAGACTCTCCATGAAATAATAGCTGCTATTCAACACTACCTGAAGTTTAGAGGAAGAGAATTCCAATTTTTTAATGACCCCATGTTCTCTAGATTAATGGGTAGCTTGAATGCGACAATAAAAGAAGAAACGGCAGAAGGGCTTGGGAATGCTACAAAAAAGCCGAGGTTATATCAGTTGAAGAAGAAGAACTACTCTATGGAGCAAAGTTATATTGGGCGAACAAACTTCACAACAGCTACTTGATACCGTTCTTTGTCTACTTGGCATTCACTTTGCACTAAGAGGGGGAAAGGAACATAGACGACTCAGAAGAATGACATCGCAAATAACCACAAGGATAGACAGCGGTACTGAAAGGAAATATCTTGAATATCGAGAAGATGTGTCAAAAACGAATGGGGTAGGTTTGAGAAATCGAGAGATAGCGGCAAAAGTAACGCGGACATATGAAAATTCTGCCAGGTGTGTTGTTCGTTTGTACAAAAAGTACCCGTGTTTGTGGTGAGTCACTATACCACTTACTAGAGTACATTAACTATATGTGTGAAACAGTTTGCTAACACAATTTTGCATATTAGTGCAAAATCCTTTGTCTTCCATTGTTTAATTAATGCAATTTTGTGTAATTTCCTACAAAGTGTTTTATGGATATAATGAATGCACTCTAATCGCAATTGTAATTTTTCAAGCCCCGAATGGAAGACTGGCAATGTCGATGCATTATACCTGACACCACTTTAATGTCCATAAGCAAGACTACTGGTATAGTTCTGTCCCAGTTGGACATAACAAATTGGCGTCCACTGTACAGAGGCTATGTGGAGCTGCTGGATTGTCTGGATATCGAACCAACCATTCATTACGAGCGACTGCGGCTACTAGAATGTTTGAGGGTCTGGACGAACAACTTATTTGCGAGAAAACGGGTTAGTAGTATTGCATTTAGTACTGTGCCTCTATTACCTAAATGCATATCGGCAGAATTAAATTCATTTTTTCCCTTAGGTCACAGAAGCAATGCAGTAAGATCGTACAAGCGAACGTCTTGGTCTGTAATATTTAACAGATCGATCGGCAATTGTTTGCGAGTGACTGTCATTAACTTATACCGAGACAGCATTCCAGCTTGCAGATCGTGTTGTGGGACCATAGTGCACCGACCACTGTTTTTTAACGGAGGAGAAAGAAAGAAAACAGGAATTTGTCTTTCAACAAGCTGGATTCTTAAAGAGAAATCTAGTGCAGGAACTAATCACAGGAAACAAAATTATCTCATGAAATATATCAAAACGGAGCAGTATGGCATAGTAGTTCGCACAGGTGCCCCTAGCAGGCTCCACCATAATCAATTGAGAGAACCACTTTTAAAATTGCTCACAAAGGGCTTTTAATGTAAAAATGGCATAATAATGTATATCTCGACTCTTTTTTTTTGCCAAGTATAATACATAAAATTCCAAGACCACTAGGGTATGGACAGAACCGGAGGAAACTACGGTACGCTCTTTTCCCGCGCCCTCTGTAACTTTTCCGACAATATGCAAATTAGAGACACTAAACAACTTGCCAGTGAAGCTAGAATAACCTACTGAACCTGTAGGAATCGAATTTAGTATACTATTCTGTATATTTCTTATTGAAATCTGACTAGCTGTTTGTAAAGAAACACGAACTGTGCATGTCGACTGGTACTGATAGATTGTATTTTCGGAAATCGGTTGCATAAAACAAGCCAACGCCACGGTTGCCAATTCTAATTTCTTGATAACTCCGATGAATGGAGCAACAGAAAAGACCTTTTCGTGTTGAAGGTTAGTATGTTAATGTTTTCTTTTATTTGTATAGACTAGAGTTGAAAAACAATGATGTTTCAAGGGAATTTATTTCGAGAAGTCTTTAGTCACGCGATCGCCAAACAATGATTTCTGCATATTTAATTAGTCAAAATAAAAGCTCTCGCAAAAAGCGCACTATTATTTCCCCAAAATAAAAAATACATTTTTCAAAAGAGCAGATTCCCAATAGTTGTTGACTGTAATCTCATAAGATTTGGAAGGATGGCACATAGGGAAACTCGCAGTTTTCGAGATGCACTGACAAGCATTGTAACTCAGTGCCCTTTGCTTTTTATTGTGTAAAATAATTCAGAGTTGTTCAATTTTTATGAAACTACTCTTAATTTAGCAAATAAGAGTTGTCATTTTGGCAGAAAGTATTAGAAGGCTATTTGGATCAATAGTTTTGATACACGGACCAAGGGAAAGTAAGCAATTTTAAGCCATCTTTTGGCAGCGAAAATCGTCCCTGGAGCTCAAACCGATTTTTCCTTATTTCTCGAAAACAAAAAAAGTATTTTTCAAAACTAACCACACAGCGTTTCTTACTTCATCATACACTACTAAAATCCAAAAGTAGAGTGAATTCGAAAATTTGAGCCTTTCCGCATATTTCTGATTTTGTTTGATTTTTACAGACAGTCGCTCTTAATGCCTGCTAGATTGCATATCCCTAACCCTAAGGCAGACGAAAGATCGAATTAGAATTTAGAGTCTTTCAATCTACATGTCTATTTCTTTTAATTTTTCTTAAAGTGGACTCCCTGTGGTTATAGCGTATTTTCTCAGTTTAAATTTCTATGACACGCCTCAACCCGGGTTCAGATGCCACAAACCTGTATACTCAGTGTTTCAGCGGCTGCCTTTCATCAAATGTACTAAAGACGGTTTGGGTTCGATTTCTGGACTCGGGTCTCCTTTTATGTAATAATATGCTGCCGTGTTTTATCGACTATACAATCACGAGTGAAAATTTCAGAGTATTTGTATTGTTGAAGTTGTGCATTCTTTACTTTACCGTTGGTATTTGCATTGTAAATATTTAGACGCTGATTCAAGAATAACCCCGAGTAAAAAAGTCTGCAATCAACACATCGGTAATTTCGAACTCGAAAATGGTCGATCTAGTAAAAAATGTTTAAGTTATATTTTAAAGCCGACAATGAGGACTGTACGGGATTTCAAGTCCAAGCCATTAGTTTCAGTCCGAGGCGCAGCCGAGCGAGGACTGGAACTAATGGCGCGGACTTAAAATCCCGTCCAGTCTGATTTTTGAGGCTTTGAAATGACTTCTCATGCTCATTAATTATTCGACTTCGAGTAGCTGGAACAAAATAATTTTGTATCAATTACTACACAATCTTCTCTTAGTTTCCAGTAGCATCACATGGCCCGAATACAACAATGGGATTGGCTCCTTTCTTTATGAATAATTAATGAGAGGAGAAATGTGCTTCAAAAAAGGCCATTGAATTGCAAAGTGTGTGTACTGTTTTATCTTTCCTTATGTTACCGTTTGTTTGTGACGCTAAAATAAGGCTACTGAGTAAAAGTTTATTTTGATTCAAACGTTAAGTGCTTTTGTTTTACAGTTCACATGGTACAAGTACAGCAAATAGATTTACCATGAATGGAAATTCTAATGCACTTGATTGCGAATGTTGGTGCATTTATCTTATTCACTCTTATTTACTTTAAATCTATTTTAAATCATTAGAACATTGTTTCTCCTTCGTATTTTGGTGCCCTACAGCAAATCCCACTCATATATTTTTCACATTTGACATCCTTTGGATAGCAATTAACTGCAAAAAACCAGAAAGTACCCCAGTCGACTCCACCAGCACACTTGCATCCTACTCGTTTGGCTAGAGACCTGCCTTGGTCTGTAAAAGAAAGAATAAATAAATAAATAAATAAGAACCATGATGAATGAATCACTTTTATTCAAACACGGTAGTTCCATAAGTTAAAAAACTTTTTTACATGAAAGCCGTACGTAATTTGAAAGTTACTTACATTGGAATTATTGAAATAACATAAATTCGATGTTGACGACTTTAAGTTATGGGGTAGTGAGTTCCATATCATCTCACCTCTATATGAAAATGACCCTTTATAGTACTCGGTCTTTAGGACACGACGAATCTCGATATTTAAGTCTTTGTCTCTAGGTCGAGATTTATAAGGGTTATTTTCCGAACATTTTGAGAAAAGATCGCTAATGAATGTAGGGACAGCATGGTTAACAGAATCATGCATTAATAAACACAAGTGTTTATCTCTTCGAGATGCCAAATAATCCCAATTTAGGGAATTCAATACATCATTGGATCTAACATCATAACCTTGAAAAGATATTATTCGGCCAGCACGGTTCTGCAGTTTTTGTAATTTATGGCGAGACCTTTGTTGAAATTGCCCCACACCACATCACAGCTGATAAATGATTATAATAAATAGCTAACAGAATAATAGATAAGAATATGAGGCTTATGAAAGAAACAGATCATGCAAATTGTGGACATAAAGAAAACAAAGAGCAAGCAAATAAAAAAACCAAAAACGTAAACCACTTTTTTGCGCCGCTTCGTATGTGCACGAGTTGAAAAGCATGTAAAAAAAGCAAAACAAAAAACAATCGTCTAATCCTTACTTACCACTCATGGGAATGGTTGCTGCGGCAACAAGTAGAATTACAGAGAAAATAATGACGTATTTCATTATGACCGCTGAACTAGTGCAAAAGACTGCGAAACAAAAGTATGGTATCGTATTAGACAGGAGACATATGAGATATGTTTTCATTATTTTTATTCATTAGAGATGATGGCTAGTAAACACTAGCGTGGACTGCGTCGGTGTTTCTAATGAAACAGTTATCGTATATAGATTGATAAGTTTTACACCTTAGTGAAAATAGGAAGTGCATTTCGGACGTCGGAGTCAATTGAAAGTAAAAGTGAGAGAGATGTTTATATAGTAGAGAAGAGAGAAAACAAACCAATAAGAAAAAAGCAATGCCATAAAACAAAGGAAAACTGGATCGAAAGCAACAATAGGTGAGAAATAACTTTTATTCATTAGATGTTATTCGAAGTAGAGTGATTTACAAAAACCCGTGGGGAAAAGAAAGCGTAATAGGAAGGAGAAGACAAAATAGAAAAAAAAAAGCTTACTAATAAAGAGTAATATGTTTAAGTGTGTTTCACGGGTTTATGGGAAGAACTCCGACATAAAATATATGTAAGTCAACACAAATTAGAAAATGATGTAAAACATTATTAAGTTTAGGTTTAGCACAACGTTTTATTTTACCAAAAGTGAGATGTCTTCAACATTCATTTTATAAGTGTGAATTGAATGGATAGAATAGAACTGTGGTGTAATAATGTTAATAGAGAGTTGATCATCACAGTACTAAATAAGTGAACGCTGTAAAGAAAGACTTGAAAAAATGATTCCGTTGAAGCCTGAAATCATTTTTTCATGTCTTTCTTTACAGCGTTCACTTAGATCGCTTATTCGCTGGATGATCAACACTCTAACATTCCGCTAATATTCACCAAATAGTACAATTTAGTTTTGTTAACGGTTCACAAATATATTGCCACAGCAAGGCATTTCTAGAAATAAAAACGCCATTGAAAGCTGTTATTTACAAAAAGAAAGTGAGTAAATCAATAAAAAACGGCAAATACTGACAAAAACGCGATATTTGTGACTGAAAGTCTGTAGCAAGCGATCCGAGTCAAGAACGCTTCTGGTTCGATGTGGGGGATGTTGAGACCAAGCCTTGCCCCAAATCAAAGTCGATTTTCAGGAAATGTCCTGCTTGTGAAAGAACTGTTGCTACTAATCACCTCAGTAGCCTAAACTATGTTAGTTCCATTCTTTTGGTAGTGCATGCGCAGAAAAATGCACAGTGCAAAACAAGGGAGTCCACAAGAAACAATGGTAAACCATCGAGTTGATTTTTGATGGCTTGACTGAACTCACTTCCGTCCGTCCGTACAAACATACGCGCGTGTACACAACACAGGAATCCCGCTTCATTTGAAAGCAAACAGCTCGGAAATGCACAGAAAACATCGCTTTGGAACTAACTTTTCGTTGAAGATGGATCAACTAGTATTCTTCAAAAATTCAGGTTTGTGTTTTTTTTAGGAAAGAAATCGCATATTTTTCTATGACAAGAAGTTTCTCGAATATTCGCTCTTTATAGCTCTATAAATGTTTCAAGAAATTCGTTTTTTTAATCAGCTATCGTATGTTTTTCTTTCAAGAAAAATCAGCTTTGTTCACCTTTCGAGCGGTCCTATCGGCAAACATAAGAAGACTTTCATTCTGATAGTTTGATATCTTTCTATAGACAATTTATTTCAATATTGAATAACACATCAAATTACACCAAATATTCGACATTCATTGAGCTTTTCCCGCTATTATGAATATGCAAATGAGTTAAATTTGTCGGTTGTTGGAAGATATGTTTATTGTTCTTGTCAAGTTTAACTAAATCTATACTTCTTGTATAGGTAATAATATAGTTTCGAGTGAAATTTGAAAATAATCTGCACAAGTTTGTTTTTGGAAGAGACTGCAATTGTGTGTGGCCGTAGGAAAATGGAGATGGAAAATTGGTTCAAGTACCAACAGCTATGATGGACGATAGACGTAATAATTCCACTGATCATTGGATGCCTGGGCAACGTTAAAAATGTGAAACCTTACATTTCAAGGGTACTTGAGAAAATGCTAGTAAATTGGACCTTGGCAGAGATAGTAGTTGTTTGTAACTCAGCTGCATGAGACAATTGTAAGGAAAAATGTAAGTGGACTTTACTTGTCAGTTTAGGTTCATGTTTGACGAGACTATTAACTTGCAGATTCATAAGTTGTTTTTACGTCTTCCTGTGGTTGATTCTGAATGGTCTAGCCGTGTTTCATGGGTTATGCATGGGTCATAGTAATAAAAATAATATTCTATTTGTTAGAGCAGACTGATTAAAATGTCAGCTTTCACTGGTGTGGACCTCATATCAAACAATGTGTTAAGAGATAGTCGGCCGTTTTGAAGAGCAACGCGCATCCACAACTTTTGAGAGGCCTAACAATGGCTAATTGAACTTGAAAATATCGCCTATTTACTTGAATATCTTCAAAGTCCATTATTATTTATTTGACAAAGTGCCCACTTGGGACGCGAAAACTACAGTCTTTAAGCTTTGTACTGGTAGAAATTTTGTTTTGATATATATTTTTTTCTGAATTAAATACCGTGATTTTCAAAGTTTTCGAAATTAATTAACGTCGCACTTAAGAACACCCGGCCAAGCGTATCAGTGGTACTGAGAAAAAAATAAAGAAAACCATTTTCGCGGGAAATATATGCATGCATGAAGTACTATTGTATGTTTATATTTTTATTGTTTTTGATGAAACACTAAGTCAATAGATCAGATAAATGAATGAATTTTAACTACCAACTTGGGCAGATCACAATCTGCAAGAGTTCCTCTTACATGCCTCTTTTCAGTCAATTGTGTTTACTGTTTCCTCTGAAGTTATTAGAAACTGCCTTTGGTATAACGAGAATCATCCTTAAAATGATTGTGACTGGTCTTGAAAATCAAATAACATGCCACGTCACTACTTGCCACGAACAAAGCCGCTTTGTCAACCTGGTAAATCTAAGGTAATCGGCTTCTTTTAGACCTGTTCAATTCATAATTTCAAAAGTTACTTGGCTTACTAATTTACTAACTTACTTCTGTTTACTAATGATAAAGAAATAAAAATACCTGGTTTGGCCAGTGCTTCAGTAGTTGTACTCTAGCTTGTCTTCTCCAAAAATAAGAGAAAATGATAGCTTTGTAGCGCAGACTAACTATTTCTATCATTCCTTCATATCTGGCATTGAAAACACTGTGATGGGTTGGTAACTGATCACGCGGCTCATTCTGATTGGCTGCTAAAAGTTGATTGTCAGACGGAAGCCAATTAACTGATCTTCTCTTTCGGTCACTCAGGGCTTTTTTCCCTCCTTACTTTTTTTTTTCTTTTCTTTTGCAGTCTTTCTTATACTTAACCTCTATGCTTTATTCATGTTAACATAAAGAACTATTTCTAAATTCTTTCTGTTCCTCTCTTCTCGCATCCTTTTTGCAATCCAGTTTCCATTTGGTACTGTTCATTTCAAATAAAGTTCCTATAAGCTCTTGGTTGTGTGAAAGGGTGTGTGTTTTACTAATGATGGACGATACACTTAATAATTCCACTGATCATTGGATGCCTGGGCAACGTTAAAAATTTGAAACCTTACATCTCAAGGGTACTTAAGGAAATGCTAGTAAATTGGACTTTGGCAGAGATAGTAGTTGTTTGTGACTCTGCATGAGACAATTGTAAGGAAAAATTTAAGCGGACTTTACATGTCAAGTTTAGGTTCATGTTTGACGAGACCATTAACTTGCAGATTCATAAGTTGTTTTTACGTCTTCCTATGGTTGATTCTACATGGTCTAGCCATGTTTCATGGGTTATGCATGAGTTATAGTAATAACAAGCCTATACCGCTTCGAAAGCGATGATGTTTCGGCCCGTTATCTATTTATTGTGTGGCATTGCTGAAAAGAATTTTGGTCTTGGCAGACGAGCGATCTCGCGGTACGCTTTCACGTTGCACAGTGTTACGCAAATTTCGACGGAAACATTTGTTTTAAAGTTCTCTTGGACGAAACACATCGTAATTAAATTTAAGTAAGAGATTTTAGTGGTTCTTGCTTTGAAACATCGTAGTGTTTTGGTGAAAAACATATATGTACATATAACGTCTCGCCGAACGAACGAGAGATCCGACAATAGATATAAACAATGACTGAGTATCGCAGAGAGCAGAGTACTTGGTGTAAAATATTTTGGCACATGAGCATTACTGTACGCGCTATGTTGAATGTAGGATACTTTTTAAACCTTCATTCTGCTCTTTGACATTTATGGTAAATGTATTTAGCTCTTATGTCATAACTTAAAGACAATGCGAAAGTCTCAATTCAAACGAAAAGATACAAGGCTTGTCTTTGACCTGTGCGCCGTCACCAATCTACTCAAAATTTACATATTTTGGTGCTTCAAAAATTTACATATTTTGGTGCTTCAAAAATATTACCGAATCCAAGAAATAATACTTTAAATCAGAGTATTAATAAATGAAAGCTGATGATTTCAGACTTCTATCTTTAAAGATGTAAAGTACGCACTGTTTGTTTGTGGGTTTGTTTGTTTAAATAATAGCTGATACCAAAAACATGTCCTCAGATGCGCACGAAGCTACAACATATCGGAAGCTTGCTTAACAAAATGTATATGCATCAACTGTTAGTTACATAGATAAACTCACAAGTTTTCTCATCTTATGTTCACAGGCAGCTGAGACTGGCAAGTTGCCTTGATTTGCCGCACAATCACAAAAGCTTTGGATAACTTTTCAATAACTTACTTGGCGACTTGGACCTAGATACTAACTTAGGAATAAAATACGCATTGTCGTAGGGTTAATCAATAATATGTTTTTTTCCAAAAATTGGCGTCATGCGAAAAGGTGTAATATAGTCTACACAGAGAAGATTCACCGCAACTCTTTGAAATACTCCGCATGGTGAAATGTTTTACATTTTCCCATTGCTTATAATGGAAACGGCATATGATTGGATTAGGTCCAAAACTCTGACAGCTATATATATAATATATAGATAAAGATATATATATAATAGTCTCCTCAAACTTGATCCTAAACTGACAAGTAAAGTCTACTTAATTTTTTCCTTACAATTGTCTCATGCAGCTGAGTTACAAACAACTACTATCTCTGCCAAGGTCCAATTTACTAGCATTTTCTCAAGTACCCTTGAAAAGTAAGGTTTCACATTTTTAACGTTGCCCAGGCATCCAATGATCAGTGGAATTATTACGTCTATCGCCCAACACAGCTGTTGGTACTTGAACCAATTTTCCATTTCCATTTTCCTACGGCCACACACAATTGCAGTCTCTTCCAAAAACAAACTTGTGCAGATTATTTTCAAATTTCACTCGAAACTATATTATTACCTATACAAGAAGTATAGATTTAGTTCAACTTGACAAGAACAATAAACATATCTTCCAACAACCGACAAATTTAACTCATTTGCATAATCATAATAGCGGGAAAAGCTCAATGAATGTCGAATATTTGGTGTAATTTTATGTGTTACTCAATATTCAAATAAATTGTCTATAGAAAGATATCAAACTATCAAAATGAAAGTCTTCTTATGTTTGCCGATAGGACCGCTCGAAAGGTGAACAAAGCTGATTTTTCTTGAAAGAAAAACATGCGATAGCTGATTAAAAAAACGAATTCTTGAAACATTTATAGAGCTAAATAAAGAGCGAATATTCGAGAAACTGCTTGTCATAGAAAAATATGCGATTTCTTTCCTAAAAAAAACACAAAACTGAATGTTTGAAAAATACTAGTTGATCCATCTTCAACGAAAAGTTAGTTCCAAAGCGATGTTTTCTGTGCATTTCCGAGCTTTTTGCTTTCAAATGAAGCGGGATTACTGTGTTGTGTACACGCACGTATGTTTGTACGAAAAAAAATAATATTCTATTTGTTAGAGCAGGCTGATTAAAATGTCAGCTTTCACTGATGTGGACCTCATATCAAGCAATGTGTCAAGAGATAGTCGGCCGTTTTGAAGAGCAACGCGCATCCACAACTTTTGAGAGGCCTAACAATGGCTAATTGAACTTGAAAATATCGCCTATTTACTTGAAGTCCTCTATTATTTATCTGACAAAGTGCCCACTCGTACGAAAGCCGAGAAGGGACTTCAGAGATTCAGAGATGACGATTTCAGAGATGATAATTTGGTAGATAATAATTTGGGAGATAATAATTTGGGAGATAAAATTAACGTTTTATTATATAATTACCAATGAAATATCTATTTTCCTCTATTTCTACGATCACTCGTGATAGATCTTTTCGACACTCGGAAGATAAAATTCGTATCTCCGAGCGCCCCGAATGAGAATCGCTCTATTTATGCAATTACACTGTTCAAGTCTTTGCTTCGTCTCCTTTAGATCGATTCGTATATGCATTACGAACTCCGTTATAGCCCCTGTTTGGGGCCATTAAAGTCATTACTTGAAATCTTTTTCAGTTCGAGTCACTTAAAATTTTATTTCTTTAAACTTGTTCGCTTTCACGCTTCTTGGTAACTCAACTAACTAACTTGCATAAATTGGAATAATTTGAAACTCTCGGGACATTTATTAAACAACTCGTCCTCGCTTTGTTTTTGATATTTCTTCACGCTGAACTTCTTTAATCCCTTAACAGGCTTACCATCCGAAGTATCTGTGGTTTTTTGATGTGTGGGCTCCCTGTGGTCTCTTATGGCGTTCGCCAGTTAATAAAATTTTGGTTTATCGAGTGATTTCAGCTTCTCAAAAATACGTCTTCTGAAAACTTCCTAAGAATTAAATGCCGTCAAAATAAAGTTTAGTCATTCACTTCATGAAATTTGAGTGTTATTTCTTCGTCCGATGCGTTTTAAGGCCGGTTTTTGGCATTTGGCGTGAGCTATGTTTGTGTGTGTGATAGAGGAGAAGAAGGAGAAAGTGAGGGAAGGCAGGCAACAAAATTTGACCACCCTTCGATCTAGCCCATCAGAATTGAAATCCAAGAAAAATCTCACACAAAAAATACCACAGCACGATCGAAGAGATCCTAAGCTATACTTCAGCAGAGTTTCACGCTCATAGACAAATTCTTTCTATCAGAAAAGCAGGATTTTCGACCTTTTTGGCCATCGTAAAAGGATAGAGGACTCACTCGAGACGGAAGGAATTCGAAATATGCAGGCTAGTTTGAATCAAGCCAATCAGCGCTTCGCTTATATCAACGCATCGAGCGGAGGAGCAAATTCTCCTCTCTCCGGTAGACAGCGTAATCGATGAGTTGATATAAGCGAAGCGCTGATTGCCTTGATCACACACAAACATAGCTCACCCCAAATGCCAAAAACCGGCCTTAAAACGCATCGGACGAAGAAATAACACTCAAATTTCATGAAGTGAATGACTAAACTTTATTTTGACGGCATTTAATTCTTAGGAAGTTTTCAGAAGATGTATTTTTGAGAAGCTGAAATCACTCAATAATTCAAAATTTTATTAACTGGCGAACGCCATAAGAGACCACAGGGAGCCCACACATCCGAAACCACAGATACTTCGGATGGTAAGCCTGTGATCCCTTGTTCACGAGCTTGTTCAATCCCTATATTTTGGTATTAAGTGAAAGTCATTCAATGAATTTTGATTATTTCATATGAGCTATGTTATCGAGTACATTGTACGTATCCACTGGCTACGGAGCCCGATTAGTGCTATACAAATTTCGTGATTGTTTTTACTTTTCTCGACTTTTTTGTCGACTTTTTTCACGACTTTTTTCTTGACTTTTTTGTCGACTTTTTTGTCGACTTTTTTCTTGACTTTTTTCTTGACTTTTTTCTTGACTTTTTTCTTGACGTTTTTCTTGACTTTTTTCTTGACTTTTTTCTCGACTTTTTTCTCGACTTTTTCACGACTTTTTTCTTGACTTTTTTCTCGACTTTTATCTCGACTTTTTTTCCTCGACTTTTTTCTCGACTTTTTTCTTGACTTTTGTCGTGAAAAAAGTCGTGAAAAAAGTCGACAAAAAAGTCGACAAAAAAGTCGACAAAAAAGTCGAGAAAAAAAAGTCGTGAAAAAAGTCGAGAAAAAAGTCGAGAAAAAAGTCGAGAAAAAAGTCAAGAAAAAAGTCAAGACAAAAGTCGAGAAAAAAGCGGGAAATTACACCGGAAGTCGAGTAAACCATGAAAGCAATCGATTGATCAAGTATTCCAACATCGAAACCAACGCGAAAACATGGTCCACTTTGCATCCACAAAAAATAATTCATAAAAGAAAACACGATATGACAATAAATGCATTGCTTATACATCAAATTATTTGCTTACCTGAGTCATCAATTGCTCCTGTATTGAGAAACACTCCTCGAAAATACCACAACTCTGCGATAAACTGCACGTGCACGATTTCTCGATCATTCCCCAGATGGAAGGTAAACATCAAAAACAAAGTCTTTTGGCGTATCCTCGTAACTTGAACGACTCTCAGCTAAGAGATAATGTTCTTTTTCTGAAGCTACTTAAAGCAAAATTATTATTTCTTAACCATGAAATAAATAAAAACGCCGCAAACAACCACTTTCTTTCATAAGTAACGATCCTTCTCGGCGCCATTTTAAAAGCCTCGTTACGGTGCAGCTGACCGCATAATTTCGGTCAATCGTGCTCCTGGAACCTAATGTCGCTTTTTATTTGAATTGAAACAGCCGTGATCTGATGTGTGTGAGTAGAGTTTGCTTACATATCGGTCTCCCTTTATTCGAGGGTTTTTCTCTACTTTCTCCTGTTTCCCTTACCTCAGCAACGAACCTAACACGAATGGTCATCGAATGAACACAATAATAATAAGGAAACAAGTATTTTCAACAAAAACAAAAAAGAAAAAGAAAAAAAAAAGAAGAAAAAACGTAAAGGGAATCGTTCTTGTTTTTTGTTTTTAGTCAAGCATATTAAAATATGCTTGACTATCATTTAATAACTTAGCTTTATCTGCCCGGAAATATCTATCCGCATAGTTTGAGGTCATCGAATGAATACAATAATAATAAGGAAACAAGTATTTTCAGCCATACTTGCTGTGGTTCATTGTGCACTCAGTATCACGTGATGGTAGCGCTCAACATCAAACACGAAACAATAGGTCAGTCCTTTGAAGCTTGCCGGGTTTCACAACCAGTCCCCATTATTAACTGATGGTTTGTATAAACTCCAATTGACACCTTTTTCGTATTCTCTGTTCTCTGTTGCCCAGTGTCAGTCTCAATTCAGTATTGAATATAAATGTGTTCCAAGGAAGGTCAATGGAATTTCAAAGTATGTGCCCTGTTAAAGGCTTGATTCTCTACGTTAATGTTCCGTTGGTGTTTGACGCTAGCTGAAATGAAAATATCCCGGCCTCAGTAAATGATTCTTTAATTAAAGAGCACAGTGGTATTTAAGTGATTTTATTTTACAATTTATGCACCAAGGTACAATTACACCAAACAAGCTGGTTTACAGTGAATGGAAAGGCTACTTCAGTTGATTGTTAAAATGTTGGCGCATTTAACTTATTTACTCTAACTGCATTTACTGTTTTCCCCTATTTTACATCAGGCGAAGAGTGGCTAGCCTAAAAGCAACAAACCCCCAAAATAGAAAGACCATAGTTTCGACAAAACGTTGTGTTCTCTGGGCACCTGGGCCTAAGCCAGTAAGTACCTCGGGGTCCACCATTTGGACATTGGCACCCTATTCCTTTCTTGTCTACAGTCATGTCACGACCTGGATAATAATAATAATAATAATAATAATAATAATAATAATAATGATAATAATAAAAATAAAAATGATAATAAAAATGATAATAAAAATGATAATAAAAATGATAATAAAAATGATAATAAAAATGATAATGATAATAAAAATGATAATGATAATGATAATGATAATAATGATAATTTAAAAAAATTTTTGATGATAATGATAATGATGATGATGGGTAGGAGAAAGGGATGGGCAATTTTTTATCAGAAAAATGGGGGGATGCACAATTTTTGGAAGAAGCTACAAGCATTGCTTAGGGGGGATCGTATTTCTTTGCATGACTTTAAGGGGGGTTGTTAAGAATTATTCTGGACATTACAAATTTTCGCCTGCCCCCACCCCCCCCCCCCCCCCCACTGTCATACATTATGAACGCAGCCTAACAAAGAACAAAACAAATTAAAAGTAAAAATAGAAAGGAAAATATAAGGACGATTGTCCATCATACTAGTGAGATTGAGCCTTTAAGTCGAGCGAACAACTTGGGCTGTCAACAAACATAACATTTAGGAGAAAAAAGCAAATCCAATCTCTGAAAAGTGCAAGTAGCAAATGAATTCGTCATTAGTTAGTTAGGATCTGGAATGCATACGTTAACTGTTTTAATCGTCCATCATTTAGCCGGGACATTTCAATCGTAAACAGTCGATATATGTTTAGAACGGTAGGAAACTTGCAAAACTCTCACAATTTGCACGGCACAGTACTAGTGCATAAAAAGAAATAACGGCTTTTCTCTTTTAGGATCTTAAACCAAACTATCTTAAAGTAAATTTCGATCGTGTGAACGTTCGTAAGCAAACGATGTATGGCTATTGGTAATTGTATTGCTAAGATCGTATTCTTATTTAGACCACATTGAATTTGATTTTTTTTTAAATTTTGTATTCACTGAGTTGAAAAGCATGTAAACATTCACTTATTCCTTACTTACCATTGATGGAATTGGCAATGGTTGCTGTGGCAACAAGTAAAATTACAGAGAAGATGATGATGTATTTCATTATGACCGTTGAACTAATGAAAAGACTGCAAAACTGCGAAAGGAACATATGGTATTGTATTAGACAATAAATAATGGGGGAATCGATTATTGTAAACAAACAATACCCTGGTGCAGAGTACACTGGGACACCTCGGTGCAATAATTTACCGGCTGAGTCTTCTGAAGCATCACATGAGCCTAACCTAATGACATCGTAGAACGCCGTCTTATTAACCATTGTTTTCAGTGAGTACCGACTCATGCGGTGAATGACCTTAGAATGTGTGAATCTAAAGACAAAGGGAAAATAACTGAGAAAGTGGTGGGGCTAGGATTGTTTAGCGAAAGCCTTTTTGTGTAAAACGTTTATGCCATAAAATCAAAATAATCGAACAAGATTTTGACGTGATGAAATTTCAATCACCTCTAAGTCCGTTCCTGTTTTAGGATAACTATGCATGTGTTATGGGTGACCGCTCTCGGTTACAGCTATGGGATCTTTATTCCACTTCTCTCTTCTACTATCTGACTAACTAACTTATACTAATTACATGAGCTCTATTTATAGCGGAGCTCCCGCGCGAGTGGAGCACCATACCTAAGAAAAAATGGTAAACTATCGAGTTGATTTTTCATGGATTGGCTGACGTCACTTCCGTCCGTCCGTCCGTCCGTCCGTGCGTCCGTCCGTCCGTCCGTCCCGTCCGTCCGTCCGTCCGTCCGTCCGTCCGTGCGTCCGTCCGTCCGTCCGTCCGTGCGTCCGGGCGTGTACACAAGCATTCCGATTGGCTGGTTAGATTATCTTTTTTTTGGGCGGGAATATCGACGCGTTGCAACATCCGGGTACACATAAAGGTAAATCCGGCTATTAAACTTTTGTAAAAAACGTCTTACACACGTATAGAAATACCGAAAGATAACAACACAATTTTTTATTCAAGCTTATATAATTTATATTAACTCTATTTACGATGGAACCCCTTTCCTAAATCGATATGTCGAAAGAAAGCTCAGAGGAGAATGAAGCCAAAAAAGAAAGGCCTGAAGTAAAAGAGTTTTTTTCGAAAGAGGAAAAACTCTGGTGGCGTGAAAAAGAAAAGCAAAGACGAAGGACTCACCAAAGAAAAGCGGCAAACAGAGAGATAGAGATAGAGAACGCAAATCCAGGCGGGACTTCGATTATAAACAAGGAGAACATGATCGTGAAAGAAAAAGGAATATGAGGCAAAACTTGACGGATGAACAAGGAGAAAATGAACGTGAAATACAAAGGAATTTGAGTCAAAACTTCACGAATGAACAAAGAAAAATGAGCGTGAAAGACAAAGGAATTTGAAGCAAAACTACTAGCTAAGGCGACTCTCAAATGCACAGAAAAAAATCGCTTTAGGGCAAGTTATAGACCAAAGACAATTGAAAAAACTTTCATGTATTCAAAGATGGATTAAGAGTGTTCTCCAAGAATTCAGGTGTGTTGTTTAGCAAACAATCGTTTATTATTTTTTGACAAGCATTTTTTCTCGACGAATCGACAAATCAAAGACTTTCCCTCAAAACTTTTAATATTTCAAATCTGTAGATAAGCTTAATTTATTTTAATGTTGGAGTAAATATAACATGAAGAGCATATTACAACAAATATTCGTCCTTTATTTAGCTTTGTAAATCTTTAGCAATTCGGTTAACGTTGAAAAACGTTGTTTTAAACCAACCATCGTATGTTTTTCTTTCAAGAAAAAATCGCCTCCTATCGCGGGGTCCTATTTTCAAAACAACGAAGACTTTCATTTAATGATTTTATTTCTACAGATAATTTATTTAAGTATTGAATGAAATACAAATTTACACCAAATATTCAACTGTTTGTTAAGCTATCCGAGCAAGTCTGATTATAAAAATGAGCTTAAATTTGTGTTGTTGAGAGAAGTCGTAGAAAGTCCTGACTTTCACTTTAAAAAGCCGTAAAAAATATTCAAAAACATTTACAAACCAAAATCTCTCCCGATAAGATATCATAAAAACCATGATAAAATACCATGACCACTTCCCCCACTCCCCCCCCCCCCCCCCCCCCCCCCACCTCTATACACTATTGATAATTTTCAATACTTCCATGTACACCAACCATTCTACCACTGAAAAATCATGACCTCTACAAAATCATCTGTAAATAAACTATGAACCCTCCATTAGTAATACTAATTTTGATATTTTTGTTTTGGTATAATTTTAGACTTGAATAGAGAGTTTCAATCGCTGTGATTGATTGAGCAGTGATTCTGAGATGATAACCACTCCTCAAGTGGTGACTATTGTTGGATTTTCGGTTAGCTCAATGATTCAGACAGATTATATCTGATTGTGTTTATTTGTCCGCCATCTTAAAACTACAACCACATGCTCTCTGGGAATACACAGGTATCCCATTACAAGAATGTTATACACAGGAATTCCAGTACATGACAATTATGAGGTTTGCCACTCTAGAAGTGATACTAAAACGTTTATTTTATCCCAAATTTCATGTTTTCTCTTATATTCAAGTCTATAATTATTCACCTCAGACTCCGTAAGTATGGGGAATATAACTCGAATACCAATAAAGTTATATGTTACAGGTATTCATATAATATGTAGGTATATTGCATAAAATTTGCTTTGCATAAAGGTCTCGAAGACAAATAAAATAAAATTCCAATTTTAATTAGCATGGTGTTTAAACTGATAATAATCATTGGATAGTACTTGGGGCTGTGCCACATACCACAAGTCAATAAGAAGGAAACTTAAGCACTGTAAAAATAAAGTTATGGAACTGTACTACCTGACATTTTGTAGGTTAGTCCTTTGTCAGAGTAAAAGAGAAGTAGAAAAAAAGGAACATACAGACTCTAGTAAATGATGCAGTCTTGGATGGAAAAACATTCACCCAAAGTCAAAAAGACGATGTATTATAGTGTCAAAAGACAAAAAGAAAGACCTAACCTTTAACAAAAGATGTGTGTCTTGTGGTGAGGGTAGACCTGATCCTTAACTAGAAATGTGTGTTATGTAGAGGGTAGACCTCGCCCTTAACTAAAACTGTGTGTGTTGTGGGAAGGGTAGACCTCACCCTTAACTAAAAATGTGTGTATTCTTGTGAGGATAGACCTCGCTCCTAACCAAAAATGTGTGTGTTGTGGGGAGAGTAGACCTGACCCTTAACTAAAAATGTGTGTGTTCTTGGGAGGGTAGACCTCAATCCTTACCAAAAATCTCCTAAACCATCATAATGTCTTAGGATTATAGTCTTAAATTCCCATTTATAAGAGGAAGAACGAAGTTACCTCGCAGGGTCATAACGATCATTCAATACTTTAAAATATATTAAATTAATCTTAAAAACTCATCTTACTTGTGGAACAGGTAACCAATGCAGTTCCTTAAGTGCATTCCTGTACTAATGTGACCAAACTTATCTAGACCACTTTGTCATAGTATAGTAGGTTACTTAATTACTAATTCATATTCATTGATCTTACGTAAAGTACTCATAAATTAGCATAATGGTTTGTATTGTATATATTGTTTTCATATTCACGTGTAAATGTATCGTGTTTCGGCCTTATATACGCCCTGTGCCCTGTGTGAAGTCAGTTGAACGTCAAACTGTCAACTATAACAGTACTTTGAAGTAGCGAAGAGAGCGAAGCAAAGAAATCAAGCCAGAGATACCATCTGAGCTAAGAAACGTCCCGTGAAAGAACTCCTCTTCACAAATAGAAAGAAAGAAGTTAATAATTGTGATACAAGAAGTTAGAACCAAAGTCTACACTTGCGATACTGAATAAAGAGGTTATCAGTGGACAGCTTGTCTTGAAAGACGTGATATTAACTGAAGTAAAGCGCTGAACATCAAGTGGAAAGGAACCACTTTAAGTCGACACACGAGCCACAGATCTACCAGGGCGAAGCAAAGAGAAAAAGAAAAGAAAAGAAAAGAAAAACAAAATCTGTAAGAACATTTAAATTTATTTTACAGCAACAAATTTTCATATTATTTCTGAGTTATCTCTACTTTAAGTTTAGGAGTTCAAGTCCTTAATATAAGATTCTTTAGTAGTTTGAATGACTCAGTACTTAATGTTATCAGTAATATTAGCTTCTTGTTGTATGTATGCTTATTTTGAAATAACAAGAGAGATTAAAAGTAAAGGAAGAACGTTTGAATGTGTGTGTGAGTTTGAACAGCCCTCTCAGGCCGCCCACACACTTTATCTTACACACGCAGCCGCATACTGAGCAGCTTATCGATCTCGCATTTAGGTAAAAATTAAAACTCACGTATTTTGATCCCTAGTCCCATAAATAATAATAATAACTAACTTTGTTTATAGAGGATAACACTTGACAGTAATTCAACTGATAAACTCGTGGTCCTCTTTTAACGTCTCTAGTCAATTAGGGACGGGACCGCCATTAACGTGATCATCCGAGCCACGTGAAGGTCTAACTATTTGCAGATGTAATTACAAAGGCAGCACCTTCTCCTCAGTTATCTTAAGACTTTGAGTGTTGGTCCGGCGGAGGCTTGAACCACGACCTCCCGCACAACAGACCGACGCTCTTACTAACTGAGCTAACCGGGTGCATGGCGGTTAAATAATCCCTTGATCCCTGAATTTATTCATACGATCCCGATCCCTCTTCTGTGAACCCTGATTAGTAGCTTTCGTCAAGACGAGAGGCACTGGGCATAAGTTCCAAAATTCCAAGAAAAGCCAGTCAGTTTCAGTTTCGTTTTATTTACTAGCGACGCTAGAGGTGTATTGTGCAAGAAGGCTTTCATTTGTAAACTTTTAAAACGTTTGTATACTTGAATGGCTTACTTCGTACGCTCAACGCTCTTGTCTTTCAAGGAAAAAAACTACTACAAAGAAAAAGAACTAGGGGAAGGTGCTTTTGGCAAAGTGTACAAGGTGAGAGAGAATGGAAGATCAGGCCGTGCTTACGCACTGAAAAGAATCGAAGTTGAAAATTCTGACAAGAATGCGGTTACAATGGTGAGAAATGAGATTGATATTTTGACCCAGTGCAGCCACCCGCATATCGTACATTTCTACAGATCCGATACAGCCGAGATTCTTGGATTAACTTCTGTTCTGATTTTGATGGAGTACTGTGAAGGCGGAAATCTCAACAGTCGTCTAGCAAGGCCGAGTGATAGCGATACTAACTTACGATGGATGAAAGAGTTGGCCGATGCTATGTGTTACCTACACTCCAAGGACATCGTTCATCGAGATCTGAAGCCAGAAAACGTATTACTGACCGGTGATGAGTGCGTCAAGATGGGGGACTTTGGTCTCGCCAGAGAGTATGCAGCTCTCAAGCAAGAAAATGCCCGACGATCAGACAGAGTCCTTGTGTCTTACATGATGAATATGTACATGAATACAGTCGCAGGATCAGGTGCATGGATGGCACCCGAAGTGTTTGACGGACACTATACGGAGAAAGCAGACATCTTTTCGCTCGGTACGATATTCTACTCCATTGTTGAGCGAGAGTGCCTGATCCTCGGTGGCAAGAAATACTTCGGAGCATTTGTCAACACCCGTGGCCAAGAGATCGCCCTTGGCATGGCGATGAAAAGTGATCGTGGTATCATGGTGCCGCTGGATGGATTGCCATGCTTTACGATGGATCTGCTTCGTACTATGCTAGATTACAACCCCAGGAAAAGACCCAGTGCAGAAGAAGTACTTGATAAGGTAGAAGCAATCAACAGTAACATCAAGCCCAAAGAAGAAGAAACCACTGAGCCGACAAGCTCATGTTGTTGTTTTTTAGTAGTTATTTTACTTTTATTTTTGATGTTTTATCTTTTTTTCCGTTAAAACGGGATTATCATTGTGACTGTCGTCAAGGAAAGTAATCCTTATAGAATAGAATAGAACCTTTATTTTTAAAGTACATACGTCGATGGTTACAATAGATAATATAATAAAGATAAAATAATAATAATAGAAAGATCAGAAATAGAAAATAAAAAATCGATTACTATTAAAAAAAGACATCTATTAATAAAACGTCTTTTAAAACGTTCAGTTTACGGCAAAATATACGGATATCCTTATACGAACAATATGTCACAAATTATTACCATAGTATAAGTACTAAGTAGACAAAGAACTATTCATTGAATCACTGATTCATTGATGTGACCTACGTTAATCGTAATAAACTTCTAGCTATGACTGGAATCAGTTACAATCATAATAATGATAAAAAAGCAGCAGATATGGGGTTTGGCGCACAGCCTACAAATTCACCCGACGATTTACCGCGTCGGTCAGGATGTGGTCGCGGTTTGCTATTTTTTGGGTAGAGGATACCACTTGCGCGCAACTAACCATATCAAATATAAAATATATAAGGTGTGACTGTAAAGCGCCTAGGATAACTTATGGGCAATCTAATGTTTGTAGTAAGGGTCTTGAAAAATTGGTATTTGTAAAGGGAATGTCCACCGCAGGCTATGCATAATTTCTAGACTGACGTTCAATATGCAAATTGAATCTTGTCTCGTTCTTTTCAAACAAATATTTACTGAGCAAGTTTTCTTTTGAAGCTCGTTTCTCGCCTCTTGGTATTATTTTCTTGTTCCTAATCTCGGACTTCAGCTTTTCATATTTAGTTTCTTCGGATAGGGTGAGTGATAATTCTACGTCATCAATTTTCCTGTCGCGCAACGCTTAGAGACCATGTCAGAGATCGTATTACTCTTGGCTTTTGCTAGGCTAATGCTTTGATCGGGTTTTGAGATCTTCATGGATAATTTCTTCGTGATAGCTGTGCTGACAGCCGAGATTCCACAGGAAAGCCTCCCTGACACTTGCCAAAGGAATAACAACAACTATTCCCGGCACGGTTAGAGACGTTGCAACACCGGTTCCCGTGAGAGCCACGGACCAGGGGGTCAGTCATGATAGCAATTTTATGCAGCATTCTTCTAGCCTTGGCATATTTGTTCTTGAACTCTTCATAGTGCTTCGTCTGTCCGTCGAGGTAGGCTAGTATTGCTTTATTTAGCCAAACATTCTCAGCATTTGTCTCATCTGGTACCACTTTAGGATACAAAGGAGGTACATCAGTCATTATATATAAATGCGTTCAGAGTTCTTAAAGTATTATCCTAAAGCTGATGATGTCTCAAAGTTTTACTTTCATCCTAGGGGAGTTAGTGTTAACTATGAAGGCATGGGATACGATGTTTTTATAGATAAGGCTGGAGGTGCAATTGACCACTACCCAGACCCCGTCGGATCTTCTATGGAGCTCGCCTCAGGACTAAAATGGGAGGTTCTTCGAAGGCAGTTTACGGACCTTTCTGAGCTCAAAAGGTTAAGGATATTACTTACCACGCAATAAATGTGTTTGACGCCGATGGATTCAACTTAGACTTCCTAACGGAAATGGCAATGCCTAAGCCTAACTTTCGAGAAACCTTAATAGAAACAAGACTGAGCTATCCTATGTACGACCAAAAAACCATAGAGACTGGGTTTTCGAATCTCGTAACCAATTTGGAAATCCCCGTTGGATTGGAGTTGTTTCAAAATGACCATGCGAAACATCTAGCTTCAAAGAAGCTACCATAACCCATAACTCTGGAAAGGAGTGCAGGCATTGGTCGTCTGGGCCTCACAGGAAATATTGGCCACAGCAGCTAAACTTTGCCATTTAGGCTGCTACTAAGGGATGCGGCGTACCCATGGATATGTTCGATACACGTAGCATTTACCATGAGAAGATTATTGCATGAGCTTAAGGTTCAGTCCTGTTCCAGAAGACGTTGCCTTAAGAAGAAAGGCAATTACTACGACCGCGTAGCACGGGAAAGGTTAAAAAAATGCATTTAAACTTAGTAACCCAGACTTTAGAAACCATAAGGTTACAGCGAATGGGCTTGGGGAAACGTACGTATGGTCTGGTGGTCCATGGATACCATAAATAAGGCATGGGATATCCCAATGTGTGCGAGTTTTCAGACTTGGGTGGTAAAGCAGAAGATGGTAATTTAATTTACTACATAGACACCTTGGGCTCCTTTTTACCTAGATAAGGGTAAGGGGGCTGAAGAACTTGGCGCGCACATAAATAGAAGCATAGAAGCGTTTGTCTATTGCATCTTGGGAGCTCAAGGGAATACCAGGTCTCCAATAGTGTCGGCGGCGCATGGGGCATCCCAGGAGACTCAACAGGAATTCCTTACGCTTTTCAACTCAGCTGTGATTGAGAATGATATCAGTAAAAGTGTGGAAAGATATCAGCTTGCTGTGCAATATGCAAAAGCTAGGCTAGACTATGTCATATCACCTGGTTATATGCCAAGCAACTTAGTAATAAATGCCCACTGGGCATGGGTTACAACAATAAGTTGCAAAGAGCTACGACGGAAATGAAATTTGGTGTAAACAATGTTAACCATGAGACCATAGGAGGGTCAAAAAAGGTCCACTTTGAAGAGCCAAAAAACATATAAGTAAACCTAAGCCAACCCAGCCCCAAAAAGAAAAATATTACCAAAATCTTTTGAAGGCCGGGCTGACATCTTCAGATTTGAAATTGATAGCCGCCGAAAATAATGTGACTCTCCCTAGCAATAGGAATGCAATTTTCTGACCCTCCCCTTGGGGCTTGGCTAACAATATCGCAAACAATGCTGAAATAAGACTTGTCCTTGAACATATATATTTCCAGAAACCCTAAATATTTATAAACCGAGGAAATGATACATGAATGTATATGAAAAAGCGCATTTCTTTGATATCAAGCAACATCTGCCTTCTACCATGGCCATGAATGAGAATGGTGTTGTGATGAAGACCTAGAAATTTTGAAATTAAGACCCTCGGAAATGCGATTTCCAGTGTTTTGAGGGGCATCTGCATGAACATAAATTTATGAGAGTGTTCCTTTATTTATGACCTTCCCTCTTTCTGGGGCTCAAAAAATTAAAACCCTCCCCCTTTTTTATCCCTTCCCCTCCCCCCTTAAAATATTAAAGTGTATGTCTTCGGTCAAGAGAATATTAAGTAAGAGAGCACATCTCCCATACATGGGTCTGTAACCATGAAAGTTTATTGAAAATCTATTTATAGCTCCGCGCGCAAGGCTGAGCTATTTCTAGCATGCGATTCCTGATTGCTCAGAGTTGTAGTGACTTTAATGCAAGCGGAAAATGATTTTAGTTTCCGACGAGAAAATTGCCTTCATAATTAGTAAAAAATTGAAATAATTAAAGTATCATGTGTTCTTCATAGACGAATTACTACATTATTTTAACAATTGATGTAAAAGAGCATCGAAAAAGATCAAATCAGGATGATTTTCAGTATACGAGCAAGCTGAAAACAGCGAAGACTCCATGCCAGGTGGAAGAAAACTGCGATAAGAAAATGCGATGAAAATAGCGAAAAACCTAGAGTGAAGACAGCCAAAAAATGAGCATTTATCGTAGTATTTCCTAAGTTAAATTAAAGTGATTTAGAAGACGATGAACAAGACAAGTATTTTGTTTAACACACGAATCAGAAGGCAAACTTGCACCGAAATGTGCCGAAGAAAAATTTCTGTTTTCACAGAGGAAAAACTACAAGAGACACTGAAATGATTTTTCACAATTATTTAATATGTTTTGCTTGCCAAACTACGATATGTCATTTTATGCAAAAGACATTGTCCATTGAGAAAAGGTGAATTAATAAAAAAGTTTGACTATTAAAACTAGAACTAGCTTTTATATTTTGTATCATGAATTTTCGCTCCACATCGTTCAATTCAATTCAATTCAATTTATTCACACACATTTTTTCCTAACTTTTCAAACTCTAAAGTCCCCAACAGACAATAGAAATACAATCACGATATCGGCCAAATACAAAAAGTGAATCACACTTAGTATTTGAGGATTCAAACTATTAATAAAAAAGAGATTATTTTTACCTGATTGACGGGCATTTTACTCGCGATTTTTTCCGCCAGATGCTCTCAGTTCGGCCTATTTGTGTCTTTATGTTTAATTCTTCCATTCCAAGCACCTTGACCGTTTTCAGCTATCTTAAAACCTCTTCCTTTTACTGGTAAACAACTGATCCCAACAGTAAATGCTAAATTTTCTCTCTGAGTTTAAAGTTTTTTAAAACTTTTGACTCAGTGAATTCAACAAGTTTATTCATCGAAAATCCGGCTCTTTCGTAAACGAGTCTAATCTACCTTCATTTTAGATGTTCATTAGATAATTTGTCATTTTGAAAAAACTGAAGTCCAGGTCAGAAGTACGTGTTCTTGGGATACAGCAATATTGTATGTATTTCAGTTTAGGTGAAGAATTGTAGCGGAGCACCATACCTAAGAAAAAATGGTAAACTATCGAGTTGATTTTTCATGGCTTGGCTGACGTCACTTCCGTCCGTCCGTCCGTCCGTCCGTGTACACAAGAAACTTTTTAACAATTAAACTTTTGTAAAAAACGTTTTACACCTTTTATTACGTTTAGCAATACCGAAAGATAACAACACAAAATTTTATTCAAGCTTATATCTATAATTACATTTACTCTATTTACGATGGAACCCCTTTCCGAAATCGATATGTCGAAAGAAAGCTCAGATAGTGGAGAATATCGAATATCGAATGAAGCCAAAAGAAAGGCCAGAAGTAAAAAAAATTTTTTCGTAAGAGGAAAAACTCTGCAAGTGTGAAAAAGGAAGGCAAAGACGAAGGAATGTCACCAAAGAAAAGCGGCAAGTAGAGAGAGAGAGAGAGAAAACGCAAATTCGATTATGAACAAGGAGAACATGATCGTGAAAGAAAAAGGAATTTGAGGCAAAACTTCACAGATGAACAAAGAGAAAATGAGCGTGAAACCGAGACAAAGGAATTTGAAGCAAAACTACTTGCTAAGGCGACACTCAAATGCACAGAAAAAATCAATTTAGGGCAAGTTATAGACCAAAGACAATTAAAAAAATTTCATGTATTCAAAGATGGATTAAGGAGTGTTCTCCAAGAATTCAGGTGTGTTGTTTAGCAAACAATCGTTTATTATTTTTTGACAAGCATTTTTTCTCGACGAATCGACAAATCAAAGACTTTCCCTCAAAACTTTTAATATTTCTGTAGATTAGCTTAATTTATTTTAATGTTGGGGTAAATATTACATGAAGAGCATATTACAACAAATATTTGTCCTTTATTTAGCTTTGTAAATCTCTTGCAATTCGGTTGTTTTTAACTAACTATCGTATGTTTTTCGTCCAAGAAAGATTCGCCTCCTAAGGCGGGGTCCCATCGGCAAAACAACGAAGATTTTCATTTGATAATTTTATTTCTACAGATAATCTAATTAAGTATTGAATGAAATATAAATTTACATCAAATATTCAACTGTTTATAAGCTGCATTCAAGCAAGTCTGATTATAAAAATGAGCTTAAATTTGTGTTGTTGAGAGATGTTGTAGAAAGACCTAGACTTTCACTTTAAAAAGCCGTAAAAAATATTCAAAAACATTTACAAACGACAATTTACGGACAAAGAAATTCGTCATTTTGCATTGCCTTTTTGCATTGCCTTTATTTTCTATTTTGTCTCAGTTGTTCTTGTCAAGTTTAACTGAATGTAAACTTCGTCTCGTTCTGTAAAAGACGTAATTATTAAAGTAAGCTTATATTTTGCTCACCTTAACCAGTTTCCAAGTCTGTTTTTTGGTCTTGATTTGTCCTAAATCTCCAGATTTTCGATTTCAATGAAAGACATCCGAGGTAAATTTCACTAAACTTGATATTGTATTGGATTATCTGTAGTTATCTTTCGTTTTTTTTTAAGTAAAAGAGATTCAACGCCTAAAAATGCCGGTTTTTTGGAAAACTTTGTCGAAGAATCTTCCAAGAGCAAAACTAGCCCCTGGGGGTAGTGGTGAGTTGTGTACAAAATCCCTAAGTGGGAAAGTATATACTCGCGCCACAAAACAAAACAAAACAAAACAAAACAAAACAAAACAAACAAAACAAACAAAACAAAACAAACAAACAAAACAAACAAAACAAAACAAAACAAACAAAACAAACAAAACAAAACAAAACAAAACAAAACAAAACAAAACAAAACAAAACAAAACAAAACAAAACAAAACAAAACAAACAAAACAAAACAAAACAAAACAAAACAAAACAAAACAAAACAAAACAAAACAAACAAAACAAAACAACAAACAAAACACAAAACACAATATAGTGCATTTCGATTCGATTTAAATGCATGATTTTTATTATGGGAGAAATTATCTTCATCTCGAATAAAGAATAATTGAATATTTTTTCCCCGATCTTATTTTCATCCAAATTGTTCTCCCCGTTACTTCCGTATCTGGAGCTCCGCTTTTAGGCAGTGCCTAAATATATATATTAATAACTTCATGACAGGTGTCAGTCTACAATCAATGTGATATTATTATTGCCGAGTCTTGATTGGCTAAAGGAAATAGTAAATTCCTAAGTGTGATATTTTGTCATAGAGCAGTACGAGTGAAAGTCTTAGAATTAAACATAGCGGAAACTAAAGTTAATATATAATATATGTTAAATGTATAGAAAGGTCTACGAGGACTATTTGTATTATAAGATTAAAACGAATAGTGCTAAAATAACTAAGCAAAGGGGTAAAGAGTGTTTAGGGTGTAACCAGAGGTGTACATGCTAATGGAAGGAGCTACATGTAAGAGGTTTACTTGTAAATTCAAAGCATACCATTATCTAAACTTGTGCGTGATGGTAGCCTTACTGAAATCTTATATCGATGTTTTTAGTAGCTAATTGATCGTTCTTTATCTTGTTTTCATATGATAAGAAATAGTAATTAGAAAACTGATGTCTAGCTTAGTTCGTAAAAACATTAATTTTTTCTATCATAACACATGTCAGCTCTTAAAGACTAGCTTCTTTAAGAAAGTCACATTTGCTTAACTCGGTGAGTTTTGCTTCCTAAATCCAAATTTCTCCACTTTTCATTTAAAACGGTAAGAAAAGCCCATCTTTGGTTGCTCCGGTCAGAGGCTCGACCAATTTTCTTCCGGGCCAGTATTTGAGCCGCTAACGGGCGTCGTCGTCGACATCTCCCTGCTTCACAGCTGGCTCGCCGCTTCGTCGATCAAAATCGTAGACGGGCCGGGAGAAGTTTCGTCGAGCCTGTGGCACCAGGGTAATCTTTGCTCAAGACTTCTCTCAGAATTAATTGCTCTAAATTTTACAGCTTTTTTCACTGACCAAAACTTAAATATAGCACCCGAATCGTTTAGAAGAATACAAAACTCGAATGAAGTCAATTCTATTTTTTTATCCACAGAATTTTGAAGAAATTACGAATTTAACGTACCTTAATGGTTTAGAACCACGTATCTTGGTGTTCAAGTCTTGTTTAGGGCTTTACTTCTTGAGTCTCGAATTGAGATAACATGAAACGTTCAAGCTACTCCTATTTATACCTCTTGTTAATTGAGCATTAGCATTTTATTCTTAATCTCACTTGAGGTTTACGTTTTATTCTGCTCGGATACCAAAAGTGGTCCATTTTGTGCTCAAGTGTTTTTACATAAAGGTTCAAAGGCTAGGGCGAGGTTTTGCATTAAAATGTCAGCCACACCCTAAATTCCATTGTTTCGATGCAAAACTCAAAATACTAAATTATATTGAATTCAGAGAAGTAGATTACTGTTGTTTTGTTCTTTTGTAAATAGAGTGCTTACAATGTATCCGTGTTTGCGCTCTATTGTTCCGATAGAAAATAAAAATAGTATTGTTTTTCATACCTTGAGTTCTCTCGTGCAAGTATAAGGCTTAAATATTCGGTGATTTCGCAATTCATATGAAGAAGCCTCAAGATGTTGTGGGGTGGAGATGACACAGATCTTTATAAAATGCTTTTGGAATTGGAAAATGAAGAAACAGATGATGTTGGTATGCTCCGTACTCAGTATAGGTTTGCTGAGCCTCTCGTGGAGAAAGATATCGATGACAAATTAAGAGAAAGTGTACCAAAGGCAACCACATACAAAGATACACTTGGGCTGTGAAGTTGTTTGAACAGTGGCGACATGAGAGAAACGCTAGAGTAGTTTGTTTTCCATCGTGTGAAAAAGATTCCAAAGTGGTTCTCACCGAAAGCCTAGAAAAGATGACTTCTGGAGAGCTGAATGAATGCAACTCTTTCCCTATTCATACATGAGACAAAAGGAAAGCAAACGGTGACAAATATCCTCACAAGACTCTCCATGGAATAATAGCTGCTATTCAACACTACCTGAAGTTTAGACGAAGAGAATTCCAATTTTTTAATGACCCCATGTTCTCTAGATTAATGGGTAGCTTGAATGTGACAATAAAAGGAGCATCAGCAGAAGGGCTTGGGAATGCTACGACAAAGCCGAGGTTATATCAGTTGAAGAAGAAGAACTACTCTATGGAGCAAAGCTATACTGGGCGAACAAACTTCACAACAGCTACTTGATACCGTTCTTTGTCTACTTGGCATTCACTTTGCACTAAGAGGGGGAAAGGAACATAGACGACTCAGACGAATGACATCGCAAATAAGAACAAGGATAAACAGCGGTACTGAAAGGAAATATCTTGAATATCGAGAAGATGTGTCAAAAACGAATGGGGAAGGTTTGAGAAATCGAGAGATAGCGGCAAAAGTAACGCGGACATATGAAAATTCTGCCAGGTGTGTTCTTCGTTTGTACGAAAAGTACCCGTGTTTGTGGTGAGTATTTCAAATGCTCAAATACAGCTCTTATTTGCACTGAAGTCACTATACCACTTACTAGAGTACATTCACTATATTTGTGAAACAGTTTGCTAACACAATTTTGCATATTAGTGCAAAATCCTTTGTCTTCCATTGTTTAATTAATGCAATTTTGTGTAATTTCCTACAAAGTGTTTTATGGATATAATGAATGCACTTTAATCGCAATCTTAATTTTTCAAGCCCCGAAACGAAGACTGGCAATGTCGATGCATTATACCTGACACCACTATAATGTCCATAAGCAAGACTGCTGGTATAGTTCTGTCCTAGTTGGACATAACAAATTGGCGTCCACTGTACAGAGGCTATGTGGAGCTGCTGGATTGTCTGGATATCGAACCAACCATTCATTACGAGCGACTGCGGCTACTAGAATGTTTGAGGGTCTGGACGAACAACTTATTTGCGAGAAAACGGGTTAGTAGTATTGCATTTAGTACTGTGCCTCTATTACCTAAATGCATATCGGCAGAATTAAATTCATTTTTTCCCTTAGGTCACAGAAGCAATGCAGTAAGATCGTACAAGCGAACGTCTTGTGAGCAACAAATTGCTGTGTCAAATGTTCTACATGGTCAACCAGCTGGAAAGGCGTGCAAAAAGTTGAAGAAAGAAGATAGTTCAGAAGAGTTGCAGAATGTTGACAAAGATTAAGCAGTTGAAACCGAAACAAAAAAGGAGGGCACAAACTAGAAGATCTAAAAGGAAAAATTAACATTAACCTGAACTTTTATGTCAAAAAATTTACTGATTAACGAATTAATAAAGAAGCAATTAAAAACCGAGGAAAAGTAATTAACAACCTATCCCGGGTTCATAATTCAGCCACGTTCTCCCCTGCCGGATATCAATTCATCCCCCGGCTTTAAGAATCTGGGTTTTCCGAAGAATTTAAGAACCTACATCAAACAATGGATTTAGGGTGTGATTGATTTTTAAGGCTAAATTATAACTCCCCTATAATTTGTTCGTGAGGATATCGATAGTGCTTGGGAACGAGTTTATTCCGGGTGAAAGCCCTCGGAATTAAATTCGGAAAAAATAATTTCCGTCCTCGCTGGGAATTGAACCCATGACCTTCGGAATTGTACTACCGATGCTCTACCAGCTGAGCTAGAGGTCAGACTGAGAGCAGGCCGGGGAGAAATAGATGTTAGGTCGCGGTAATTTTGATGCAAAGATGAGAATATGTGGACCACGTAGCACTTATGAAATACATGAAAATATAGAAAAGTTATAGTGCTTATAGTAATCCGTTCTTGTAAAGCCAAGTAATCTATTTTCGCTCCTTGGCAGGTAACCTTCTCCCTGCTTGTAAACACACAAAGAAAGAAGTTATTTTCATTGATAGAGGTAATTTTTGGGAAGGAATATATCCCCAATATCTTGACACCTGTTTCGTGAAGAGTTTCAGCTGTACTCATTTCAGACCTTTGTATGTATTATGGTCCTGTCCACCCTACCCGATTTGTTTTAGAGATGAGAAGGAAGAATAATAGCTTATGTAATCTAGAAACTATGTTATATGTTGAATATTCTTTCACGAGCGAAGGAAAATCACTGTATTGTAAGAATATTGTTGGCAAATTAATATCACAATGCTAATGCTTCAAGTAGTGCTATATATTAATAAAACAAACTTAATAGCCATTATCGTAGATGAGCACGCCACACCAACAAACCAGCGGTATCGTGATGAACGTAGCATCAAAACGAGACTATCGGGTCGAGCTTCGGATAATTTGCTAAGAAATTTACTTCAAATCTTCGAGAGATCACTACATTTTGATAGATATCTTTGATATACAAAGTATTTTGTAGTCTTTCTAACTATGGTCAAACACTATATTGTGCACTGAGTATTGCACTATCATGTCATATCGGGTATCGTTTTTTTTACGACCATAATAACCAGTTTCGGTCAATACAAAAGTAGAATCCCTGAATATGACAGGAAATTAATTCAGGAAGTCCTTGGAACTTGAGTGAAATTGCATACCCTGTTCATGACAAGAAGCTCGGAAAGCATACCCTGTTCAGCGGATCATCAACCCTCCCCCCCCCCCCCCCCCCCCCTCCCCACCCCGGAATTGAACTCTATAAACACTTGATCACAGCCATCAACTCCATACGGCAATTCTAAAGCATGTTCTTTCCTTTAAAGAATATTGTTTTCGACTTTTAAGCATATTAGTTCCTTTAAATCATATTCTTTCCGTTAAAGAACATTCTTGCTTTTACCGCTTCTCGCCATAGAAACGCTTGGCAAAGAAAGCAATATTAGAAAACTATAAGAATATGATTAAAAAGGCAGAAAATAAAAAGACACATAACAATGTTGCCGATGATGTAGCATTTGTCATACGCCAGTAAATCAATGCCTGATAATGAATATAAATCGCTATTATAGCAGAAATAATAAGTTTACTCGGTTTCTACCAATTTCTTGTAATTGACCATTTAGTTTGTTGACATTACTAACCTCAGCCCTATTTTACAGAAATTCCCCAGGCTGGAGGGCTATCCTACATATATTTTTTTCTTGTAAGCCAAGTTTTCTATTGACCCGGCCTGAAGGTAATCCTAGTATTAGTGATACACCCTCTGTTCATGAACACCCAAAGAAAGCCCTTCTTAAACAAAGACAATTTATTTGGTGGCCTGCGTATAGCGGCGCTCCAAGGTTATTGGACAAGGGGGCCCCCAATCCTCCTAAAAATTCAGTGACCTTATTCATTAACTCTTCGCTTGGACTACCTATACTAACTGTGATTTGCCCCTGAAGCATCAGATGCTATAAGAGGGGAGGGGAATTGCAAAACCTTTCACGTTAGCACGTTCCACTACCAACATCTGGTGGCCCAAACTTCTGTTGCCCCTTGTGCCAGTTTCTTCGCTCTAATACAAGCTGTGACCACGAAACTTGTTAAGATTGTACTCGCGTGCCTTGTCAATCACTCCAATGATTTTCGTGGTGATTCGAGTATTTTTTAAAGTTCTTTGTTTTACTTTGTTTTTCTATCATAGTTGGCCATCACGAAAATACTTATTGTAATGACTTTTGGTATTTGTAACCTGTTTCTTCTTTTTCGGCCATATTTTTCAGTTGCGTCGAGTTAAAAAAAACCAAACAGCTTACAAAAGCTTTTAGACAACTGGAGAGAGCACCGGGATCAACTAAAATATTTACAGTTATTCATAGAAGAAATCGCTTAGTAGCACCAACTAATGTTAGGCGATAAGGAAACAAATACAGTGCCTCTTGTTGGCATTAATTAATATTGACGATGTTGCAACAAAAATATCATTCGGTCCCCTCCCCCCAGGGAACTATAGGTAGTGATAAAGCCCTTATATGATAGATAAGTAAGGTAAGATGATGGTGACGTATCACGAGTGATTGGGCTACACGGTTGTTTCACGCGGAAAGTACAAATCCATGCTGTTGTCCAAAATGTTCCCATTTATCAAATCGTCAGCTTCCCCTTCTATCGTTAGATTCTGTGATACTTGCTCTCGATGTCTCCTTCTCCACGGAACACTGTAATCCTCGTTCCAGGACTCTACTTGCTGAACGGTCTGGGGCATGGAACTGAATAGGGTTTCAGGTAAAAGCAATGCAGTAGTGCCAGCAATAAAAGCCATCACTCCAAATATGACAAGTGGAAGGTTTTGCATTATGTCATTCTATAGGCGAAAAACAACTTTTCGTTAAATTAGCTCCTAGCTAGCTAGACTCAATATTGATTCTGCCAAAATATAGTCTGCTGAACCGAGCTGCTATTTTTTTTCCAATATGCACTAAGTGACTTAAGATACAATAAAAGCTTAACTATTCATTCAGTAGCTCTGTTAGAAAACCTTGCGAACTATTACGCGACCATTTGACGGATAATCGCGATCTTAAGAAAGATATTTTATTAGCTTAGATAAACATAATAATGACTCCCAAAAATTAACATTGGCCAAAACGATTGTTTCTTGCATAAAAGTTTTCAGAAAAGTTTTTAAATTGTTAAAATAGAGTACGGGTTTTCGGCAGGAGTACCCTTACTGACCAAAGGAGACGCTACTATGATTATGCTATTATTTGTTCTTCTAACAGAATCGAACATTAGCGGCAATGCCTGATGGGCAAGCGACTTTCCACAACCCGTCGGCCTATTTATAAAAAACGTCTTTTTTGCCTTTTACTAATCGTATTGCCTGCACTTGGAATTCTTTCATTTTCTCGGTTTTGAAAAAGGTTGCACACTAGCTACATACCTATAGCTATAGAGATTTCGACCCCAACACCGCTATCCCGGGAGGAATTACAGACTGATCAGGAAGCTCGGCCGAAGCCTAAGGGAGAGGTTAGTCGGCCCCTAGACCATAATTGATTAACCCCTTGCTATGACCAGCAAGCCTCGGTTATCGTTTATGTCGCTAAAGGGTTAGCCATATGGTCACGCCTTTCCATGTGGGATTGCTTTAGAAACTATTTGCCAATTATATTTACAACATTTTATTAAAAATCAAGTGATAATTTAGTGTCATGGATAACCTCTTGAAAAGGTCTTCATCCACGGTTTGAAGACCGTGGGAGTGTGTTTTGAAAAGGTGCCATGACTTACAGCGCATGCACACTTCGGCTAAATGTCAACATTTATTTCAGTTTTTTTTTTCATCCTCTACTGATCCTAGCTCTCACAAGGAAAATATCACTGATTAATTGATGGGATTTTTTAAATTATGAGATTCTCAATGTCCGTCAGTCCGTCAGTTCGTCGGTTGCAGTCGTCAGTCCGTCAGGTCAGTCCGTCAGTCCGTCAGTCCGTCAGTCCGTCAGTCCGTCAGTCCGTCAGTCCGTCAGTCCGTCAGTCCGTCAGTCCGTCAGTCCGTCAGTCCGTCAGTCCGTCAGTCCGTCAGTCCGTCAGTCCGTCAGTCCGTCAGTCCGTCAGTCCGTCAGTCCGTCAGTCCGTCAGTCCGTCAGTCCGTCAGTCCGTCAGTCCGTCAGTCCGTCAGTCCGTCAGTCCGTCAGTCCGTCCATGGACCATGGGGGAAATTGTATAGAAAAAGAAAGTGTTTATCGTACTCACGAGAAACACGACGTACGGAGCGATTATTCCTCCCACACGCGACAACATGGAACCAACTCCTATAGAAAGATTCCTAAGAAATTACAAAGAACATTGATATAAAAATAAAGAAATTGAAAGTTACAAAATTAATATACTACTAACTCACTCGGCCGCGGGCAGCCCAAGCAATATTTTTGCGTACAATTTTTTTTGTAAATGTTTGTGGTCAATCTGATAAGATATACAAAAGGGAGGTTTGGTTTAATAAATTTTAACAAAATTTTGGATGTTGTTTAATGTATTCTAGTTAGTAACGGTATTAAGTAAGCTAAGGCTTCTTTGCCAATACTAATTCCCAAAGCTCGCTGTCTCCCATATAAACATGTTTATTCAGTTGTCTCCGCTTTTGATGCTACTTCAGTCTCCGCACTGTCTACTGGAGCTTTAGAGTCAGCTGAGGGACATGGACCCCACTCAGTTCCACTATCGTGCATTATAGCTACTGTCTTTATCGGTTGACATAATTGTGGACAAGGTTGTAGAAAGGTTATATCCCATCGAGTGGTAGTGCACAACCCCATCCAACATCACCCTCAACTTACTTGTTACCTGAGTAAAGTTGGACTCAATTCAAGGTTGTATATATAGACTCCTGAGAATGTCGCGATGATACAAAAATCCCCGATTATAGCCAACGCTTTAACTGCAGGATGGTCCCCTGAATGGACAAATAATAGTCATTAATTAGAGTTTTAACTATTTTTGGCATTGTCTTATCAAGTTTAGTCCAACATTACTATCAACACTTTCCATATCATGTACAAGTCGTTTCTTATAACCCGCTAGAAAATCTAGGACATTATTTACTTGAATTACTTTAAAATCGGGATATAGGCTTGTTTCTTATAACCCGCTAGAAAATCTAGGACATTATTTACTTGAATTACTTTATAATCGGGATATAGGCTTGTTTCTTATAACCCGCTAGAAAATCTAGGACATTATTTACTTGAATTTCTTTATAATCGGGATATAGGCTTGTTTCTTATAACCCGCTAGAAAATCTAGGACATTATTTACTTGAATTACTTTATAATCGGGATATAGGCTTGTTTCTTATAACCCGCTAGAAAATCTAGGACATTATTTACTTGAATTTCTTCATAATCGGGATATAGGCTTGTTTCTTATAACCCGCTAGAAAATCTAGGACATTATTTACTTGAATTACTTTATAATCGGGATATAGGCTTGTTTCTTATAACCCGCTAGAAAAGTCTAGGACATTATATACTTGAATTACTTTATAATCGGGATATAGGCTCTTTAGAGCTGAACTTAATGCGGTATATTTCTGTTGTTTTAATAGTGTTCGTTCTTCAAAAATGCCTATATTACAAACAGTTACTTCCATGAACACAATAGGGTCTTCTTCTCTTTGTCCTTTATTACTATGTCCGGCTTGTTAGCTCCGTTCTTTGGTGCAACCTTCAGATGTATTGGAATGCCCCAGAGAATATTTGCTTTTTTGTTCTTTACGACAGGTTCTGTTATTGGTTGTTTGTGCCATGGTGTTTGCAGATCTTCATCTTTAGTGAACCCACAGGACGATATGATTTGATGGTAAATAGGGCGTAGCATCCGATCGTGTCTTGCCTTGTATGGGGATTGTGCGATAACAGAACATCCGCATAGCAAGTGTGGTATTCTTCTTGGACGTGGCATAACCTGCATCTTAGATCTCCTCTCCTTCTTCCTTTAACTTCTTTCTACGATATGCCTTAGGTGTCAGTAACTGTTGCAGGATACTAGTGTGTACACTGTAAACAACGTCAGGAATGTTCTTCTCTATCTTAGGGATGTTATAACTTTCTTTCTCTAGAACTTTATCTTGCCATTGCCTAAGCTAATTGTTCCCAGAGATTCAAGGAATTTCCTTTTTACATTATCGCCCCTATATCCACAGGACACCGAAGATAAATTTAAAATATATTCCTTTTATTTTTTATTCAAATAATAAATAAGTTTTTATAAATTGTTTGTACCTGAGGTTCCTGGGACAGCAATGACCATGACGCACGCTATGCCACCAAGTAACATGAAAAGACAATAACCGATACGACGACCCAGTCTGACAGCAACAACATATCAAAATAGAATTAGTTATGTTTAGAAAGATATTTTGGTAGGACGAGGGAAAAGAAAAAAGAAAAAAAATGACCCTACAGAGTGAAATATCGGGGAATTCACGGGTGACGGTGGGGGTATCTCATCTATCCGAAATGTGAATTCCCAAGAGTGTCGTATGTGATCAGATGAGTTGCGCATGGCTTGTAATCGTTTTCTTCTGTGTTTTAGAGGATATCGAATTTTCTGGGTTTTTAGTCATCAGGGTTTTTTTTTTTCTTCCGCAATAATCGAATTTCAAATTTCATTCGATCTGGAGTTGTAAAACTTAAATTAGCAATTCCAAGATTTTATTTAAGCACTGGGTCGATTGACATTGCAGTGCATTGTGGGACAGTTTTAGGTGACTCGCTTATTTCAAAGATGGCGTCTATTTCGTCCTCTAGAATTCACCCACACAATGTACTGTAACTCAACAAAGGACTGGTATAAAATAAGAGCTTCTGGCTTTGGAAACTGTGAATCATGAGAATTTCCATACCTCTTAAAAACGTACCATAGTGATAATATGGATGGAATGCCAACACCAAACAGGATAAACGCGTTTAGATACAGCGATCCACCAAGGTTCTTGGCGTTCAAAGTGATGCCATAAAATACCACAGAATTTACGAACCTGTTTTGTAGAAAAGGGAATCCAATAACAAATACTAATGAGTAGAAAATATAGTTAGTAACATAAGGTATTCCTTGCTTTACGAGGGTAGCTGGCCATATATCACGCAGTTGTGATCGTTTCATTGCGGCAGACGTTAGACAAGTCGTTTAGGGAAGAACGATCAAGCATTGCAGGGAGGAACGAACGGACTACATGTACACTCGAACTTTTCTTAAAGTTGCCCCCTTTAAAGTTCCCCACCCCGCAATAAAGCATGACAAAGCCTACATACCAGTTATAAGCTAACACCAAGGAACGCTTTCTCATCTTGGGAGTCCTAACAAGGTCAAGGATTCCAGTCATACTCTTTTCATCAGTTTTGTTGCAGGTATGTGATTCAGCATTCTTGATGTCCTGGATGGTCGAGGCGATTAGTTTGGAATCTACTCGCACACTGTTTGTTGACGCGAAACTCTCGAACACTGTCTGAGCTTCTTTTAGCTTTCCTTTTGCTATTAGCCACCGAGGGGATTCAGGAAACCATCTGAGAGAAGAAAATTAATTTTAAAAAGCTGCTTTTTGCTCGGCACGTACTGATTCCGAATCATTCACGTCAAATCGTATGGGAACAGGAAAGGAGGGAAGGAGGGAGGGAGAAAAGAGAGAGAGAAACGGAAGAAGCCCTCATAACGAAGGAAGACAGACAGAGTGAGAGAGAGAGAGAGAGAGAGACAGACAGAGTGAGAGAGAGAGAGAGACAGAGAGAGAGAGAGAGAGACAGACAGACAGACAGAGTGAGAGAGACAGAGATAGAAAATATCTTCAGAGACTTTATATTAATTCAAAATCTGCCATTTAATTGCAAGGTTTTAACGTGCCAGGTCAACTTTTGCTTTCACTAGCACGCATGTAATTACATTTAACAATTGTATTCAACAATCTGCGTGCGCAAATCTCAACTCATGAGAAAATCTTCCAGAGTATTGGAGACTGCATTATCGGGGATCCAATTTATACTGACGCCAATGAAATTGCAGAAAATACAATCGTTATTTGGATTGTCGTGAAATGTTCTACTCTCCGCCATCTGCTGGATGTTTACCCGGCAGGTTACCCGTGTGAGGGAGCATACCTCCACAAAAGTATCCCTGGAATACCGGAAAGAGTGACAGCCAGCATCAAATCGCGCCATTCAGGTAAGCAGTAGGCTAACAGGGTCAACAGCATGGCACCTATTGCTACAAATAAATTGCAAATAATCCCCATTGATGTACGCTGGGGAAGCCTAGATATCTCCATACAGTACACAAACTTGACCAACATGGAACCGGAAGTAGATAAACCTGAACCAAATCGCATGACGGCGAAGAGTGTGAGACTGTTGGCGAACGTGGAGCCAAACCCAAACACAGCCTGAAATATTCACAGCACACTATTAGACCTTGTATGGTGGTTAATCAGATGGGAGAGGAATGATGGTGCATGTATATGATAATGATAATGGTGCATGATAATGATGTTGATGATGATGTCGATGTTGCAACGTTAACGAAAAAGAAGCCTGCAGAGGGGAGAATTCTCTTATGAAAGTATCAATGTGATGCTCGTCATTATCTTAGGGGTCAAAATATTTGTTGCATTTTGCTTTTTCGTACCAAGTCCGAAATGCACTATTGACAATGTGGATGCAATCGATCAGTGAATATATTAACAAATAATATAGACTCAATTAATATGGAAATAAAATATATAACATATGATCTACTATGCTTTTCGATTCTGACACGCAAGGTGGAAGTGCAACGTGCAATGTGCAATGTGCAACGTGCAACCAAAACCTTCACTATGCAACCTTTTTTGAAATAGTGTTGGTCAGTAGCAAGGAAGGCAGAATAAGTAAGACTATCCACCGGATAAATTTTATGCAGCCCGTAAAGTCCTCCACTGCAATGTAAAAAGCGCATTGAGACCATGTGAAATGCGCTATATAAGCATTCCTTACACAAAACCTCTTACACATTCTATACATTGAATAACTTTATTCAGCATTACGTAAATTACGAGCCTTACTCGTTAGACAATAAAATATGTCACATTTTAAATGGAAACTATCTAATCTTAATGGCTCTTAACACTGTAATTCATGTACGCACGACATTAATCTTCTTACCATCAAGATAAGACTGACAAAGGTCGTGGGTTTTCTTCCAAAGTGGTCAGAGAATTTTCCAAATCCCACAGAACCGATTAGAAGTCCCGCCATGAAAACAGCCTGGGTCATTGCTTTGAGGTGGCCACGCTTGCAGATTAAATTCCACTGAATGAAAGAAGGTAAACATGTAATATCACGATATCACGGCCATAGCAATATTACAGGACGGCCAAGTTCAAGTTCATTAATATAGAATAATATTAAACAAACAACTACTCTTTTATCTTCATTCTCGACGTTCACATCCCATAAAAACCCACTTATTTTTCTGAAGGCTGATCAGACAATGTTGAAAATACCTTGTTTGGTATCCAAAGATAAAATGAAGGAGTAAAAACCAGAAGAAGATAGAAGCTTGAAGACTTAAATTTTAAACATTTTTTCGTAAGTCAATACATTTTCTGTAAGACCAAAACTCTTCATGATCTGTACACGCAAAAATAACTTGGAATAAACTGATAATCAGTATTGTACAGATAAAAGCAGGTAGAGTATAAATTTAATTAAGCAACCTTTCAATTTGGGACAGTTTTTTTATTGGTTATAACCCAAACACGCAAGGCATTATGGAGATGTGAAAGTCGAGAATAGGAATTTAGGAATCTTTTGCATTTCTTGTTAGCCTTGTATACAAGGTAGTTTTTAAAGTGAATAACCCATAACCATGGACCTAGGATCGGATCGCATGTTTTAAAAAAAACCTTTGTTTAACCCATCACGCAGAAACTTTATTATAAAGCATTTGAGTGCGAGGCCACGCGTGGTAGAATCGATTGTTTAAACCAACATGGCTAACTCCTAACATCGCCAACACCACAGACCGAAAAATTCCCTTAAGTACTCTTACGCAAGAACAACATACTCGGTATCTTTAATACGCTACACAAAGTAAGTCAGTATCTTGGACTATCTGGACACTCTAGTCTAGATCTTGCCAAATGTAGCCGACTGTGGGAATTTTTATGTTGGACAGACAGAATGGACCATAGCCTGTGAGCAGCCGAATGTAAAAGTGGTAACATCGTCAGCCGCTTCCAAAAACACAAAATACAGACAATCAATGGACTGTCACAATACTAGACATAGTAAAGTAGTGATAAATGATGCGTTCGGTGTGTATACAATGAAGTAGAGAGAATAAGAGAAAAAAATATCAATGCCCTAGCTCTTCGCCATTTCCCACCACGCTAGTCCTGACCACAACTTACATGAGGGTGTGGGCGTACCCCATTATCAGTTAACTGCAAGTTTGTTGGCCAATTTTCAGCTAACTAGTTATCTTAATTTAATATCAACTAAAATTAATAAAATATAAAATACCATTAACCTGGTTGACTCTTCCCCAGTACGTCGTCTCGACTCTAACTGGGGAAGAGTCGGAAGGAACTAACCTCGCATGTCTAGGCGTACAAATGCGCGTACGTACTGCTCTGCCTGATCCGGACATACACGTATTACTTAATATAATGGTTTTCTGTAATTCCCCTATTTCACTATGACGTCACAAAAACTATATTTTATCCTAGCGCTGAGACTAGTGGTGGTGGAGGGGGAACAAAACAGCACCGACATAAGAGATGCATATCTGTGTAGCGGTGAGAACGCTCGCCTCTCACCAATACGACTTGGATTCGATTCTCGGACTTTTCGTATGTGAGTAGAGTTGTTTCATTTGTTCTTTCTCTGTGATTCGAGGGTTTTTCTTCTACAATGGACTACTTGGTGGCCATCTTTGCCAGTAAAAAAATCGTGCAAGTGTTTTTTTTTTCTTTCTTTTTTTTTTTGGTGAAGGTAATCAATGTGTGTTTTTATTCATCTTTAAACTTGTTGTATTCTCTTGTGGTGAGCTGTTAATATCAATCGACGTACTGTAGCAAAGCTTTATTATTTGCCCCCTAGACGCCTTGCGATCCAAGATGGCCGCCGATTGTCATGCGAAAAGAATAAGGGATTGTCCCGTAACCCGCCTCGTAGTACTCTTCAAATAGATGCTGTGTAGCTGTTTGTGGGACAACATTTTCATTACACTCAGAAAACTGCTGCAACAGTGATTGGCTTGCTATTGACCCTCAAATTTTGAAACATTTCAAAACATCACTCAGCTCGTATACATATAAATTCCTAATTGTACTTCTGGGCCGGGTTGTTCAAAGCTGGATTAGCGCTAATCCAGGATTAACTCTAGCTATAGGTCTTATTAGAGTTAATCCAGATATACTATACTAATATGCTTAGAATGCTTATCAATCAACCCAAGCCAAAAAATAAAAAACTTCACCATTTCAAGTAATTTTACAAGGACTAACCATAATAGTCATCAAAATAATAAATTGTCAGTCAACTGCTTTAATTTATAAAAAATATCACTTGCCAGTTTAACTATTAATTTTTAGGTTATTTCTAAGTTGATCTCTAATCTTTAGGCAAATAGTCAGTTAACTGTAAACTAATTCACACCGTCCAACAATAAAAAATCCTTTAAAACTCTAGCTGAGACCCCGAATAATTCCATCAGAGAAGACTGATTCAGCTCCACCCGGACCAGACTCAGAGATCAAAGATTCTATAAAAACTTCACCAATCTACCGCCTTTATCCCGATACCACTGCCAAGTCCATTGTTTTCACTGCGTTTCGGCAACAGCTGGCCATTCACACTTTCCTCATCATTCTGAAGAAGGTTATCATTAGCGTAGCCGAAACGTTCGTTAGGAGTCTTTCTTTTTCCCTTTACATTTGAAAAGCCGAGTGCTTTTATTGTTTTTGAATGTTTGGAAACTCTAATGAAACACGAAGCACGGTTTTTGTAATTACTTCTCTAATGAGTCAATAATTTATTATGCGGGAAAGGAAATCCTTGTTTATTTTTTAATTTAATATACGTAAAACAGTTGTATGGGAAAGAAATTAATAAAATATAAATCCAACCCAACTTTGTCAGCAAATTCCTCGTTGGCATTGTTGGTGAATCACTAGACCATCACTCAAAGGTTACAGGTTCGAGACATGGTAAGTCCAAGGTAAAAGGAAAAAGCTAGTTATACATACGTAGATAGTATGAGAAGTATGTAATGGAAAGGATAGAGGCAAATGCGGGGTGGAAAGTGGATAGAGGTTCTTCTGAGCTATTTTGAGACACCAACGACATATATGTAGATTAAGAAATATTTCGGCACTAGTGATGAAAGTATTTCAAATACCTAGTGATGAAAAGGCTTTTTCATTAGATTTCAAAACCCAAGCACGTGATCTGAAGAGTGTCCATCCATTGGTTGCTGAGCTTATGAATTATTAATGGCTCATACGATCTATTGCCACGCAACACTAAAATCCTTTCAAAACATCTCCAAAAATTTGAGTCCAATTAAAGGACCATCAGGGTGAATACTATAATCCTCGAGGCTCACTAGGGAAGCCCCATTGATGACATTCTTTGTATATTTTCCTACGTTTAGTAAACAAAAGGAATATCTTACCGGTACCGAGTTAATAACACATTATTTCTTTCTGAGACAAAGCAAAGGCGGTTCCCTAAGTTTTTTTTCTTGCTTTTGAAAAAATAGTTTTTTCATGACATGAACTAATCTCGTCCAATTAAAGCCAAATAAACGTCACTTGATTCAATAGATAAGACAATAATGATTCCCACTTCCTATCCTATGCAAACAAGACCCCGGGGTTAACATCTACACACATTTAAATAGCAAAAAATATCACTGAATGTACACAAAACTCTAAAATAAATAAGCAATATAAAAGCGTAATCTAAACTTTTCTGCGTAGGACAACTCCTTAGGTTGAAACGTTATGACGAAGACGCATTACAACAGCATAAAAAAGGTAAAAAAGCTTTTGAGTTCAGATCGAAGGAAACGGAAGAATTGCTATGCCAGCTTTGGTAAGCGGCTATCAATATCATGGAACTGTAAAAGTCCAGTTAAAATGATATTGCTATCTTTGATCAATCAATTTAAGAAGTAAAACCCACTTGATCACCAATACCAAGAGCCTATACACTTAAGATTACTTACTTCAGATACGGCGCTTGTAAACTCTTGAGCAAAAATGTATGTACAATTTTGACATCCACACTTATTGACCGGACAAGAGCTAGTTTTATTCGGCTCATTAGAGACACATTCGTAATTCGGAGCAGTGCCGTAAAACGTCTGTATAAATGTATGGAAGCTCACTACAATCGTTACATACATCATAAAGACTGTTAGAAGGACAGGGTAGCGTCCAAAACCACCGACAAGCTGCCATAGGCCCTCGAGTTCTGCCTTCGATTTGTTTTGTTTTGCGACCATACTGAACGTTTGACTGGAATGTGATGGATTAGCTGCTTGGTTGTATTAGGAAATTGTTTAAAACAGCAACACTACGAGGTCAGCTCAACTGCCTGGCTCAAGTCCAAATGACCTCTGACTTAGGTCAGGTGTATGTAAAGTATATCTGTGTTGTGCTAATGTCAGAGGCTAATGTTCAGTGTGTATATCCGGGGAGGGGGGGGGGGGGGGTGAGGGGGTACTCCGCCAGAATTTGGGTAGGGGTGTTCCGCTGGGATCCTGAAAAGGGATACCTTGTTAATGACAACAAAAAAAAAATTGTAGGCCCTGTTCATGACAAACAATATAATTAATTGCACTGTAAGTCCTGTTTCAATTGTCATGTCATCTCGCGAATTGTTTTTTACGACCATAATAATTAGTTTCAGTCAATGTGAAAGTAGGAACCCTGATTATGACAGGAAACTCAGGGAGAACTTGGACCTTGAGTGAAATTGCATACCCTGTTTATGACAAGAAGCTCGAAAAACCATACCCTGTTCAGCGGATCATCCCCGTATAGTCCATATATGGGAGTACCCCCCCCCCCCCCCTCCCCGGGGTGTATATACAGACAAGCAAGTTATCGTAGAATTATAAGTTGAACACCGTAGTGAAAATGGAAACTGACGTTTCGGACGTTAGTCCTTCGTCGGAGTCAATAGAAAGTAAGAGTGAGAGAGATGTTTATATAGTGGTTTGGTGAGGTGAGACATAGTAGATCAAGAATCAAAGCAATCAAGAACTAGTTTCAATTTTTTAGTGCAGGGGGAGGGGGGGGGGGGTAATTAATCAGCCAGTATTATGTCTCACAGCTAAATGTGTCTCACTTAAATTTTAATCTAATTAGCAAAAGAATTCTTTGTCATCTGAAAAAGCTTCTCAATATTAGAAAGTCTGTGAATTTTGAACGTGGTCCGTTAAAAATGACCAGTGCTGCGAACAAATGACAGGTTTCCCTTGCAATTATTGATTCTTTGTAAATTTTCGACACCGCTGAAAGCCAATAATTCTGTTTTAATTCATTCATATTAAAATTTGGCAGACTTATAACTAACCTAAAGATGCTTTTTCAAACGAAAAATGTTTTATTCAGCTAACAAAATTCTCGACTTTCACCTCCCCATATTGCCTTGCGATTTTGGGGGGTAACCAATCAAAAAACTGTCCCAAATTGAAAGGTTTCTTAATTGAATTTATACTATACCTGCTTTTATCTGTACAATACTGATTATCAGTTTATTCCAAGTTATTTTTGCGTGTACAGATCATGAAGATTTTTGGTCTTACAGAAAATGTATTGACATACGAAAATTGTATAAAATTTACCTTAAACGTCTTCTTTTTCTGTTTTTTACTTCTTCATTTTATCTTTGGATACCAAACAAGGTATTTTCAACATTGTCTGATCAGCATTCAGCAAAATAAGTGGGTTTTTACCCTCTGGTTACCCCCCAAAGACGCAAAGGATTATGGGGATGTTAAACGGTCGAGAATAATATTAAAATTCAAAACTCGCCCCAGTCTTTTGCTCGTTTCTAAAGTGGCCAATGAACTTGCCAGAAGTCCAATCCCATCAACGAGTGTTTAAAGAAGTTCAGTCTTGAATTAATTACCTAACGTTGGTGCGTTACACTTTGGCAATAGACTTGCTATAGGTCCAGTACTCTTGTCCACTCCCCCATCCCATCACTAGAGTGTTTTGAGATTTTATCCTTGATATAATCGCTTTACATTGGCCACATTTCCTAACCGAGGTAGTACTCGAAGGAATTAAAAAAAGTGGTCCGAGTTTATCATGCTCAATATCAGTTCAATTTCTAGTCGACTGTTATGTCGCATTATTATTTTTAAATTTTCATTATTGTATTATCGGGCGCCTATTGTTAATAGCGATTAATTTCGATACATGATGATATAATATAATAATTTATTATATAATTATCAATGAAATATCTATTTTTTCTCTATTCCGAAAATTGATATCTTCACACGTAAAAATTACCTTGCCTATGATTCCTTGCCTACCTTGTTCTCATTGGTTTCATTTGTCTTATTCTATCTTATATACACTCCTTTCTACCACCTCTTTCTCTTTTACTCCGACGAAGGACTAGCGTCAGAAACGTCAGTAAGTTTTTTCATCTTTTTCACGGTGTATAATTTACCTTTTCATCATTACTGTTTCATTAGAAACACCGACGCAGCTCACACTAGTTTTTAGCTAGTTATATATTCGTAAAAATTACAGGTTATTTTCATGTGTAAAGATAACACCATTGCGATGGCTATTCAAAAATACACGGAAAGAATTGCCCTGAAAAAGCCAAAACATACTTCATTGATAATTATACAATAAACAGAATATTGCATGGCCGCTTGGAGATAGAAATTTTATCTTCTCGTGTTGAAAATCTCTCACTCGTTCGCTACGCTCTCTACTCGTGAGAAATCTTTTCAACACTCGAAGATTGTATTATTGAAGTGCAACAACGTGACATAGTCACCCCTTGATATGAATAACGATAAGACAGCTGCCATCTTGGCTGATCTAACAAGAGAAGATCCATCTTGAAAGGTAGCCAGGCCTTTGCATCGAAGCGAGACGAACGCTGAGCTTGCAATGATAGAGACCATAAAAAAACACCTTGTACGATTATCCACGTCTCTATTATTGAAAGCTCCCCGCTCGTCTCACTTCGATGCAAAGTCACGGCTACCTTTTATGATGGAGCAGGGAACTGTGAAAGGAACTATGATATTCTGACCAAGATATTCTGACTTTATTTTCTCTAGCTTTCAATGTTACATTTGTTTTTCAAGTAAATCTTTCAATTATCGTCATTTTTATGAAATATAATTACCTAATTACATACTGAACAAGAGCCACTTTGTTGAGCACATGCAGTAAAAGCAAGTAATAAAACAGAGTTGATACTGACAAATAGTAGCTATTAAGTAACGCTAGTTGCTATCACTCAACCAGCACAACATTTATTACACAAAGACACAAATGTTCTCTTGTATGTGTGTCTCTGTGTAGTGAATGTTCTGGTTGAGTGATAGCAACTGCAGAGATTTTATTTAACCCGTGAGAGAAAAATGGTTAGAGGTGATTAAAATAATGCAATTGGTTTGTAGTCTACTTCTAACTGTCATGTGTACTATTTCTTCACGGGTTAACAAATCACTCTATTAATCATCAATTAAATAGTGTTTGTTTGTCAGTATCATGGTTTCAATGCACGTGGTTTACAAAGTGAAGTCATCTCCGCCATCTCGGGAACATCGTTTCTTTTAAAAACGCTGCAACTCTTCTACTGCTTGTATCATATATAGCATGGTGCTTTATGAGGAACAACATTGTTATCTTATTTTTAGAGCAGCTGTGTTTCCGAATATTAGGTTAAACCTACTAATGATCTATCACAAACCCTGTGTTCTGATAGTCTGAGCTACTAATGGTCTATTAGTGATACTATAATTGGACGACTACTAGCGAAAAGCAGCGGTGTTGAAAATCAAAACATCACCAAAATAAATTAGTTGAAATTTTTGTCAAGTGTGCAATACTAATAGGTTATGTAATACAGTTCGTTTGCATTTTAGAGTGAACCGGAGGGAAAAGACCAAAAGCAGGCAAACGGCCGTATTAATTCTTGAAGTGAGAGCCGCCAAATTCAACAAAACAGTGAAAAGGTTAAGCCGCCTATTATCACTACAGCTGTCGGTCCGCACGTTATTTCCTCGGCCTAAACCATTATCACGAAAGCAAAGCGCCTAGAAGCAAGCCAGACAATATGAAGTTAGAGCAGATTTTCAGAGTACTTTTTGAATGCTGTGAAAATCACTGCACAGCGAGCTCATGCTAGGGAGAAATTTCTAATGGCCAATGAAAACGCTCGATCACGTTACCGTCACGGTCACGGAACACCACTTGCAAAAAGCAGTTTTCATACAACTGTGATAAAGTAGGTGCTGAAGGTGTGCCTTAATTGCCTGTTTTTTTCACGCATTGCAGTGACCGGTGTTAACGCCGTGTTCATGCCGTATTTCGGGCATTTGATTGATGGAGTAAATTTTCAAGCAATGTGATTCAAGGTCTGGCATATCCTTGCCGTGTCACGTCCGTGTTGTTCATGCCGTGAGCTTTTCACAGCCAAACGAAAATTGCTCTAACGTAACGTTTCTCATAGTTAAACGATATCTGCTCTATTAAATTTTGAAATAAAGGTGACAGCCTACTTTTTGAAAACGATTTTTTTTTTTAATTTAATTTTTCCGAATTGAAATTTAATGCTGATTCCAAATCTGGAAAGAAAAATTGGGTGTCCCAAGCTTGTTTTCGAGGTAATCAGCATTTAATGAAGCCTTTCATGTGCGGTTACTGTACTGATTAAGCTTTTCCTAAAATGTTGATATAACCTAGATATTTAAGAGTTTTTTCGAATGAGCTATTGAAAAATAGTCCCGTGCAAAATTTGAGGGTTTTGCCCTGTTGAAGCTCAAAACGCGTATGGTTCTTCAATAAAATCTAGTAGATTTTTCAGCGGTTTTTTTGAGCGCGCGCACATCGTGGTCTTAAATCGAACGTTCAAAAGTAGTGTCGCTCGCTGACAGTGACGGTGCCGCTATGTGACGCTATGTTTGGCTTAGCAGGGGAAGTCACCTGTGAACCGTTAACATGCCGCGCGCTACCTTTTTTCTTCTCAAAACCCCAGCGTTAGTGCATTTCATACATTGGTAATATACTATAAATTTAGCAATAATTTAAATATTTTATTTCTTTATCTACTTTAAAATTATTCGATAAGTATTGCCATCTCGCTCTGAAAAAGAAAGAGCACAATTCCATAAGCATAGCCTCGTATAGCATAGCATAGCCTCGTATAGCATAGCATAGCATAGCATAGCATAGCATAGCATAGCATAGCATAGCATAGCATAGCATAGCATAGCATAGCATAGCATAGCATAGCATAGCATAGCATAGCATAGCATAGCATAGCATAGCATAGCATAGCATAGCATAGCATAGCATAGCATAGCATAGCAGTGTATTGTTTTATATTGTATACTATTGTTTCTAGAACATGACGCGTACTATCCAATTAAAACACTTTTTGATTCTAAGAAAAACTCTTAGAATACGATGATTACAATAACAAACAACCCTTTAGACTTTCGATCATGTAATTCAAAATGATCATACTGGATCGAGTATGACTTCATCGCAGGAAAAGCCTACCTCTTAACAGTTGTACTACGAAGTGAGCTTCATCGCCGAAGTTTCTGATCATCTGCCGAACAAAGAAGTTACGAGAACTTTTTTAGATTTAACTGCAAAAGGTTTGGGAATTCTTTTGGGGTTTTGGAAGTTTTGTTAGTTTCAGTAAAGGAGGTTTTAACAATTAACATCGTCCTACCTGGTTATCGACCAAAATGTAAATACCCGTCGGGCCTTGCCTGTTAATGCAACACAAGTAAATCAATGTGACCAGGTAAGTAGTTTGCAATCATTCTCAAGAGGATAAAAGTTGATCAAGTTGGTTGGTATAACAAGGACTAATAACAAATATCTTGTTAAATTCAACTTCAAGGCCTCATCCACACGTATCCGGATATTTTTGATTTCGCAGCTTTTTTGTTGCGGATTTAATAAAAATCGCGTCCACACGTAGAGTATTCGAATCGTTTTAGACTGTAACTAGTATCCGATACGTATCCGGATATCAAAATCTTAGGTCAACAGAGCATGCGCACTTGAGCATAACCATGTGGCCTGCGCTAAATATCTCGCGCGGAAAACACTGGATCAGACACTGTTACGTCAGCGTAATTAAAAATATACAGATTCGACCGTCTACACAACGCCGGATTCACATGGTTTTAAACATTTTCCACTCTGAAAAACGTATTAAAAAAGTTGCCGATTCGTTTACCGTATTCGCCGGATACGTGTGGACGTAAGGCCAATCCTCAAAGAAAAAATTACGGTTTCAAAAATATCCGGATACGTGTGGACGTAAGGCCAATCCTCAAAGAAAAAATTACGGTTTCAAAAATATCCGGATACGTGTGGACGTAAGGCCAATCCTCAAAGAAAAAATTACGGTTTCAAAAATATCCGGATACGTGTGGACGTAAGGCCAATCCGCAAAGAAAAAATTGCGGTTTCAAAAATATCTGGATACGTGTGGACGTAAGGCCAATCCTCAAAGAAAAAATTACGGTTTCAAAAATATCCGGATACGTAAGGACGGGGCCTAAGATCGAATCTTTTAAAATTTAAAACTCTTTGGTGTAACTTTACCTTTGCCGTTTGCAAAAAAAAAAAAAAAAAAAAAAAAAAAAAGAAGAAGAAGAAGAAAAAAAAGCACTCTAACATACTGAGTGCTGTATTTTATTATTTACAAGGAATAAAACAGAACCTACTTTGAAATTTCAGCCTGGTTCTTACGTGAAGGGTGCTTAAAATAAAAATTTCAGCCCGACAGGTTCTTATACGCGGGGTTTTACTGTATTGTAACTCACCTATATATCGCTACGATTTGGTCGTCTGCTAGGCTACACTTCTTTGCTAGCTTGTTCGTCAAGTGGTCCACTGTTAACGCCTCCAGGTACACCCCATGGTATTCCTTCATCCCCGAGTCTTGTTGAGTTGATTCCAGGGAGATGTATATGGTTAGCAAAGGACGCGTCGCTCTATAATACAAAACGTGAACGAATCAATAAACTGGAAAGATGTCCAAGGTAAGATAAACTAGAATTTAGAGGTGCAGAGTTCGATAATAAAAATGGCAGTGGAGCACCCTAAAGGGTTGGGTTGGGTTGGGGGGGGGGGGGGGGGGGAGGGGGGGAGGGGAGGTTACATAAACTGTTGTTTAGGGTTAGATTCACGTGTTCCAGTGAAGGTCCGTGGAAGTGTTTGTATTGTCAGTTGAAGTTATGCATTCTTCACATACTGTTGATGTTTGAGAATATTTTGAAATATGAGCAAAAGTCTGTCATCAATAAACACAGCAGCATTTTACGACTTCGGAAATGGCCTGTTGGAAAATATTCACCATTTTCCAAACATTGGTTCACTGGTCAAACACAAAGCGCTCAAGCGAGGCGCCAAGGTACTATCAAAGGATTATGCAAATTTGAACCCTGCAACCTCGACTGAATGCTTTGTGTTTGACCAGCGAACCAATGTATGGAAAATGGTGAATAGTAGACAGCATGCATGTTTAAGAAGCATAAGAGCCCAAAATTGTTGGCCATCCAACATTGTTGGGCGTTTGAACACCATGTTGCGTGTTGTTGGAACTTGTTGGATGTTGTTGGGTAAAGTTTGAAACGCGTCAAACGTTTGAGCCAACAAGTCCCAACATTTCTTTTGTTTCGCGGTCATCGAAGCGTAGCCCAACAATGTTGCGTTCGTTTGGACAGCACGTCCAACAAAGTTGCGCTGGCGCACGCGCACTACACGCCGTATCATTGGAGATTTCAAACAAATAAACAAACGCAAAGCACAAAAGTTGAACTGGAGAAAAGCCATCATTTTTGTTTCGTCGCCTGATCCAGCCTCTCGTTTTTCCACGAAATTGTTTTTGCTTTCTTTTTTAAGGATTTTATTTGTAACCATAACTGCTACGCATTTTCGTTTTGTTGCACGTTGTATGAATGTGGATAAGCTCTAAAAATGCCCGTCGGCCACGTTTTTTCTGAACTCCGTATTATTGTACCTTTTTTTGATTAATGGCTCGAGCAATTTCAAAGGAAATCATTTCTATCCAAGTTCTAATGGTCTTTCTTATACCGGCCTCGACTGTATTCTTGTAAAGTCAGTTGAAGGTTTTGCTTTTCCTCTTGACATTCCGTGGGAAGATGCTGGCCATCTTGGAACTCCGTCGATTTCAACGTTTACCCTTCGTATATGGCAAAGAAAGTTCCTTGCACGAAAAACTAAATACTATTCAAATTCCGTAGCTGTCCATGGTATTCTCCTGTTGATTGCTGGCGATGTCGAGAGAAATCCTGGTGATGATAACTGGGCGAAATGTCCCGAATGTACAAGAACTATTGCCATCAACCATCGAGCGATATGTTGTTCTTCTTGTAGTGGTAATTTAGAATAGTAATAGTAATGGTAGAATAACAGTTAAACAGTACAAAATCTTTAATGAATCAAGAACATCTGCACAATGGAAATGTACAGCCTGTTATTTATCAGTTTTACCGTTTTCAATGCTATCTAAAGATGAGCTCCTTGCTGAATTCTCGATGGATAATTCTCTATTGATTGATGGTTCTATAAATAGCGATTTGGAATCATTGACACAATCCCCTATCGAGTGCTTTACCGCGAATATCAATGGCTATTACAAGAACAATTTAAAGATTGGTCATCTGAATATAAATAGCATCTTTGGGAAATCAGACGAAGTTGTAAACCTACTCAATCGCTGTACATTTGATATTTTCTTCGTAAGTGAAAGTAAAATCGATGGTTCTGTTCCTAGCTCACTATTTTCTCATCCGCTTTACCGTATCATCCGTCAGGACAGGAAAAAAGGCGCTGGTGGTTTACTTGTTTATATACGATCAGCTATTATAGCACGTCGCCAAGTAAAGCTTGAACCCGAAGGAATAGAATCTATATGCTTAGATGTTAAAGGCTGTGGAAATAACTGGTTTTTGATATGCGCCTGCTACCGCTTTCCCGGTAAATGCAAAGTCGCAGATTTCATCCCGGCTTGCGCCTCAGCTGCCGAGCGAATGTACGCCAAACGTAAGGAAATAATATTCATTGGGGATTTTAATATGAACATGCTTATGGGTGCTGATAATCCAGATGGTCCAAACCAAGATCTTACTAACTTCTGTGATCAGTTTTGTTTAACAAATGTTATTCATGATGCTACTAGAGTGACTAATTATTCAAGAACCTTACTCGATGTCATCTTAGTGTCACATCCTGAAAGGCATGTAACCAGTGGAACTTTACAATTGGGAATTAGTGACCACGACTTAGTGTTCATTGTGAGAAAACAAAGGCTTCCTAAACCTAAAGCGAGAACAATTGAATTTAGATCATTAAAGAACTTTGATCAGGGAGCCTTCCTTTCTGATCTCAAAAATGTCCCCTGGGACAGCTCTTACGTCTATGATAGCACCGATGATATTTGGTCACATTGGTCAAGTCTGTATAAACAAGTCCTCGACACTCATGCACCAGTACATCGAATAAGATTACGGGACAACCAATTGCCGTGGATTAACCCTAACATCCAGAAACAAATACGTTTAAGAAACCGCCTTTACAAGAAATTCCGGCGAGATACAACAGATGCAAATTGGTCTAATTACAGAAAGCAACGTAATATAGTCACAGCATTAAAAAGAAATGCGGTGAAAGATTTTTGTCTATATGCAGCCTCCTTATCATCATCTGGGCATTCTGTTGGTTCATTTTGTCCCAGGATCCTTTGCATTATCATCATAATGCCCAATATGTTGGGACTTGTTGGGACCGTTTGAACACAATCGCCAACATTATCCAACAACTGCCAACAATGTTGGGTGTTGTTGCGTGCGTTTGAACACTAATCTACGCAGCCGCTATTTGCGCACCCCCCTAAGTAATTTGTGAACAGTTCCTTTGGAATAACTGTAAAATAGATCATTCAGTACGGACGTGCTGCGCCCTTATCGTGCAGTGTAGTTTTATATAAGTTAGAAAAAAAATTTCCATTACGTACCTTGATTGAAGAGCATTATGCAATCGAATACCATCAGCAGGACCGAGTAGTTGTATTGTGTCGTCTCGCGATAATCTTAGCAGATCAGAACCTATGATAAAAAATTATAAATAAACAATAATAAATACGGGAAGCAGCTGGTGGCGTAGCGGCGAGAGTGCCCGTGTCTCACCAATGCGACCCGGGTCCGATTCCCGGACTAGGTTTTTTAGTTTTTTTCACTTCACAAAATACACAAGTCAATAAAATGTGAGAACGGTTTTATAAACACATTACTTCAAACTCCAAAATCAATACAATATTGAATAGACCTCTTTACTGATACGGCGCCGATCTTTTGAAAATCGCAGATTTTGAAAAGCTTAAGTTCGCTAATATTATGGTGATGTCGAGGAGGTAAACACAGAGACCATTTATAAAGCATAGAGTGGCGTTGTTACGTTTTCAAATAGTTTGAAGTCTTGGTGTTTCGTTCCAACTACCAGCAAATTCAATTGCTTTTTGGATGTGCTTCTCATTGAAAAGCGTAAAGTTATATCAAAAGAGACCCTGACAGCTGTTTTGCCCCCTCGGCATCTCGTTATGAATAAAACAATAGAATTCAAGATGTCGGCCATATCGGTAAAAGGGTGCATTCGATCCCGAATCATTTAGATGCAATAGACCCGTTTCGAATTCCAAATTACCGCTGTGTTACTTGATTACAGACTCATTTGCACAGAGTTAGCCTCGAGTTTGTGCAGAATATTCACGTGTTTCAGTCAAGGTCCGTCGAGTTTCAAAGTGATTGTATTGTTGAAGTTGTGCATTCTTTACTTTTCTGTTGGTATTTGTGAATATTTAAACACTGATATGAGGCTAACCCTGTGCAAATGAGTCTGTAATCGAGGAACACAGTGGTAATTTGGAGTTCGAAACTGGTCTATTCAGATGTAAGTTTACCAGTGAAGTTTGTGAACATGTTAAGGTAGTGAGCAAATCGATTCTCTTGTAGCCACGCCCTGGTTTCTTCGACGGATGATTTTGATGTGAGTTCCTGACGGAAAGATCCCAAAACAAAACAAATTAATGGAGAGCTTATTACTGCTGGCAATTATTTGGTATGCAATTCATGTTTCTGAAATTTCAAGGTAACAGACGATAAAGTATTCATATTCCATTGACTCCGACGAAGGACTAACGTCGGAAACGTCAGTTTCTATTTTCATTACGGTGTTAAACTTATAATTCTACGATAACTTGTTTCAATAGAAACACCGACGCAGTCCACGCTAGTGTTCAATAGCCAACATCTATTAATTTTGTATAGGATTGCAGGGAATAAATTACAGAAGAACTGCTATCTCTTGCCCAAACATCCCTTTCACGCAGTATAAGTTTGTTACCAACCATTGACATAGAAATTTGAGATTTGAACAAGGTGCTATGACTTCAAAAGAGTTTAACCGTGTTGGCCTACAGGGGTAAAACACTCCATATATTCATATCATATCCCTTCACGGACCAGCCTCCTTTGCAGGTACGTTATTTGTGTCAGTCTCTTTTCCCTCCCGACTAACACGTTAGCGGGGGAGGGATAAGATTCCGACACAAATAACGTCTACAAAGGAAGCTATTCACAGACGTGACTTGAACTCAGGTCGCATTAGTAGGAGGCGAGTACTCTCACCGCTACGCCACCCATGCTTCTTGCTAAAGAAAGCTCAGAAGATAAAAGAGTTGAATAGGATACGATATTCCCACTGAGAACTTCCGCAAGCAATGCCTAGGAGTGAAACTTAGTTATAGGGAGATGACCTAAAGGTGGAAGTGACCCGTCCCACGCCCATGGATGTGTGAGATGTAACTCCCTGGGACGCATTATTCCTCTCAAGAAATATATAAAACTTCTGATATGCGAGGCATTGAGCATAGAGTTCCCAATGGGAATTTTAGTTATTTTATAGTGTGCTTACTTTTACCAGAGTGCACGAAACTGAAGAACATTGTGAGTCTGCACTAGGTGTGCTTAACAAACTTGCTGAACCAGGCGACGACACAGGGGTTGCCACGGCAATGGACCTAATAACAATAAAGATTAAATCAAACGAAATAGATGCCTGCTTTTTGTGGTTATCCTAATAAATAATAAATATTTGGTTACCAAAGTGTTCGTTGCTGTTACTTTATTAGAGCTGGGTAAATGAATGAATGAATGATTATGATTTATATAGCGGCCTTTAATTTGTGGATATAATCAAAGGCGCTTTACATGGAGTTGTGAATGAAAGATTGATGATGATTATGATTTATATAGCGTCTTTTAATATGTGGATATAATCAAAGGCGCTTTACATGGAGTTGTGAATGACAGATTGATGATGATTATGATTTATATAGCACCCTTTAATATGTGGATATAATCAAAGGCGCTCTACATGGAGTTGTGAATGACAGATTGATGATGATTATGATTTATATAGCACCCTTTAATATGTGGATATAAACAAAGGCGCTCTACATGGAGTTGTGAATGACAGATTGCTTTATCCGAGAAGACTTGAAGGTCTAACATTTGCAGATATTATTAAAAAGGCAGCACCTTCTCCTCGGTTATTTTAAGACCCTGAGTGTTGGCCCGGCCGAGGCTTGAACCACGACCTCCCGCACAACAGACCGACGCTCTTACCAACTGAGCTAACCGGGTGGCGGTTAGACGCACTAAAAACGAAGAGTTATCTAACATATGGTCGTTTGATTCTGAGATCGAGTTAGAATTTAGAATAATCAGAGTAGATCACACATGATACCTAAATCAATAGTTCTTTCGCGTGCTCTGATTGGTCAGCGGGCACTCTGAATTTTTTTAAACTTTAATAGCAAAAACAAAACGATATTTTCGTTCATTTGGTATTTTGAATAGAATATATAAAACGGGTTTCGTTTTAGATGCCGAAAGAGAACTTAAGAAGCTGGAAACCACTCAGCTACGTGTCATTGTTTCCTATGCTTTTCTAGTGTTTTCTGCATGTCCTGTGTGTTAAGTATTTAAAATGGAAAACGTCTTTATTTTTCTTAAATCTAATAGAAATATACCAAACATATTGCATTGTGATCATGGTAATGATTGCTTTCAATTGGTGATATTAATGTTGTCAGTTTCTGTAATGATCATGATGGTATTTCATTTTGTACTTTGTTAATGTGCTATCATTTTAGTAGTTATTTAGTTCATTGGTGATATTGTCCTGTAACTATAGAGATTGTTGTCATAGTTACCTAGGTGATATTTGTTTTGGTGTCATCCATGTTTCATCGTCTTCTGTTACTAATGGTTTCTGGAAATAGAGGAAAAATATGATATAGCACACTATTTAACAAATTGACATCAGATTTTTATGTGTGTGTCCTCTTATTGACGATAAATAACTATTGTGTGATCGCATGGTCAAAGTAGTGTGGCCTAGCCTCGTGGATCCGCATACCCACTTTGACAATGTGATGGCAAAAATTATTGTCTATAAGAGGGCAGACACATAAAAATCTAAAGTCAATTTGTTTTTTTACAATAACAAAAACTTCTTATTTCTACTGATCAAAACGAGAGCATACGCTCGTTGACGTCAGCTTTATCTGTCTGTCCTCTTATTGATGATAAAAAATAAACAATCAACGCATGAGAAATTTGTATTGTAAAATAAAACATACACATCTTATACTAGCAAGTTACGCAAATTTCCTAATCCCAATCTGGAGGCATCACTCTTGATTGTAAGCTGCACGGCTGTTACTAGCGCCTAAATACGCAGCCAGTAAAATCCTCCACTGGTCATAATTGTGAAGCGCATTGAGACCATGTAAAATGCGCCATATAAGAACCCCGTTATTATTACCTCCTTCAGATGTGTGACATCATTTGACATCTGGAACTGCCCCTATAAAACAATCATTATTAAAATCCTTCAGTTGAAGTATGATTCGTAGGAAATAACGATATTTACAGTAACATTGTAGTATCTGGAAATCAAACTCAGATAAAAATATTTACATCTAAAAGGTTGGGTAATTTTGCTCTACTGTTCCAAAGCACTGATCTTGTACTTTAAGACCTACGTTGACTGACAAGTGTTGGTGGACTGTGGCCCCAACTATTGGGCATATGTTGTCATGAATCATCAATCTACTGCTACATTGTACATGTATGTAAAGAAAGGTGTTCTAATAGGCCTGAATCATCAATCTATAGAAAGGTGTTCTAATAGGCCTGAATCATCAATCTAAAGAGAGGTGTTCTGATAGGCCTAAAGCGAGATGACATTTTACCCCCCGACTCTATACCATATGATAGTTTTTAAAATTCTTTCATATTGAAATTTTTGATTCCTTAGAGAAAACAGGAACAATAGTCATAATTAAAGAACAAAAGCAGTGTGAAAAGGATTATGGTCTAGAGACAGGGGTAAAACGTCATCTTACTTCAGGCTTATTGAGGGTTTATTACATACAATTTCATCTTGTGATTTGTTTTCCAGTTTTTGCATTTCATTCTTATGTTTTCTGTCAGCACCTTTAGACTAAGAAAAAAAAGACACAACATACTTATAATTTTATCTAATATTAGATTAACGAAAAAATTACTAAAAAATTCTGGTTTTTAGTGATCAAAACAATTAAAGGAAAAAGTTTGCACTGGTTGATGTCAGCTTATTTGAATATCCTCTTATTGATGATTAAAAATAACCAATCCATTTGCGAGACATTTGTAAGTTATTATTGTACAAATGAAAATGGTGTGCTCTGATTGGCAATACAAGTTAATACTATAAATTTTCAGTATTGCACACTTCTGTAACAGATGTCACTGAATTTGGTTCTCATGTCAGAAAAACATGTCATGGTCATGCTAGCCTTTGAAGGGGTGCTTTGGTAAGGGGGTAGGGGAAGTTACCTAGTTCCTCCTCCCCTCCCAAAAACTCTGCTATGCAGAATACGGTCATGCTTAAAAAGTCTAACGAATCCTCCCACAAATGTTACACCGCATTCTTTAAAACTCCATGTGTTGGCAACCTTTTGATGTGGTGGAATGTAGGGAAGGAAATGATCAAAATCATGCCTACATCTGGAAAAAGGAATGTAGGCTAGAAGTGTAAGATTTATAAGTGGAGTAAGTGTAGATGTTAACTGTGACATGCTTTTTTGACATCAAAACCCAGAGTTGTTGATGAAAGCAGTAGTAATCAGTCAGCCATGTACTCTACCTTGAACACTTTTATTTGACAGCATGAACAGTGTATTAGACCATTATTGGATGAAGACTCTGGGAGCTGTGTTTCAATCTGTAGCTGTAAAGGAACTCCACTCTCACCTCCTGAAAATACAAAATTCAATTGATCAATCAAATTAACGAATGCTTGAATGAATGAATGAAGGAACAAATGAAAGAATGGACAAAAAATTGTTATGCCACTTTCACAGCTAGGTGTATTAGTCACTGGTGTTAACTGAATTTTTCTTAGGGATGTTGACTGTTTATTGCTAACAGAAAGTAAACTAGAGAACCAAAAAAAAAAAAAAAAAATTAAATTAAAGCCCTTAGCAGACCTACCACTTTTTCCTTTGGTGAACTCTGAGCTGACACAATTGATCTGGAAAATTAAATCAAAAATAAATAAATCAAAATGAAAAAAAAAAGACCCAGAAACTGCTGTTATAAAGCACAAAGTGACTGTTATAAGTCTAATGTTCTGATTGGTAGGGAACATGTGCTTTATGAGAAAAAAAGGAGCAACATTTGTGCATTCTTACTTACTATGATATATAGTTTAGTGTCTTTCTCTGGATTCCATTCAAATGTGTATGCATTAGTGTTATGGCCTTCACTTCTGATGTTGCTTAACCCATTGGACATTGGAACATCTAAAAAAAAATTCAACACTGTTTTCATTTTGTAGCGATGTCTGAAAATTTTAAATCAGACTAAATCCATTATAAATAAGAACAATCATACAAACAAAACAAAATAAATAAAAAAGAGAGAAGAACATAAAATAAGGTCACAATACATCACTCAATAACAATTATTGGAAAACAATTATTAGCTTAATACCAATTTCTAATATCCTTTCCAGAGGTCTGTTGTTTCTCCATTCTTCAAATTTTTCTGCTTCTTGTCTTTGAACCTTTCTTTCATAGAAAGTTAGTTTTACTTTGCTCTGTGACAAAAAGCAATAATTATTAGATTAGTAGGGAGAGGAAGGGAAAGGAAGGGTGAGGGGAAAGGGAGTGAGTTGAAGGGATAAAGAGGGGAGAAAGTGGAAGGAGGGAAAGAGGAAGGAGGGAAAGAGAATGGAGAGAAAGAGGATGGAGAGAAAGCGGATGGAGAGAAAGAGGATGGAGAGAAAGAGGATGGAGAGAAAGAGGATGGAGTGAAAGAGGATGGAGTGAAAGAGGATGGAGTGAAAGAGGATGGAGGGAAAGAGGATGGAGGGAAAGAATATAGAGTGAAAGAGGATGGAGAGAAAAAGGATGGAGAGAAAGAGGATTGAGAGAAAGAGGATTGAGAGAAACAGGAGGGCGACAAAGAGGATGCAGAGAAAGAGGATATAGAGAAAGAGGAAAGAGGGAAAGAGGGAATGGAAGGACAGGGAGGATGGAGAGAAAGAGGAAAGAGGGAAAGGGAGAATGGAGGAACAGGGATAGATATGTGCAACACCTGATTATCTGTAATTCCCTTACAATGGAAATTATGCATAGGTTCATATGCATTTTTAAATTAAGCAATGAGAGTTAAAAGTGTCTGGTTTACACTTACATGTATCTTCAATGATACTCCAGCCCTAATCATACCTTTATCAAGCAGCCTTCAAATCTTGACAAATCACCAAGGTATTTGAGTTCCACAAGATATGACTGACCTACAAACACACCCACACAAAAGGTTCATGGGCAAATGACCAATACATTTTCAATAAAAAGGATTGCAGTGGCAGATCCAGGATTCTAAAATGGGGAGTTTATAAGAATGCTACTACAGTAATTCTTCATATTTCCATCACTTTAAGGACAAACCATGATTTCAATCTATTCTAATGAAGTCCTATAAAGAGCACTTTCAGCTTTACGTGAGGAGGGAGATCCATGGAACCTGCCTGGATCTGCTACAGGTAAATGACTCACTATGCAATGAAGGGAGAAAAGGGATACCATATAGGGGACAGGGTGTGGCACCAATTGACTGGCATCCCATCAAGGGGGTGCAGCGCTATTCATGGGTAACAAAATGTGGTGGACTGGCATCCCATCAAGGGGGTACAGGGCTAGTCATGAGTGGTAACGTGATGAACTGGCATCCCATCAAGGGGGTACAGGGCTAATCATGAGTGGTAACGTGATGGACTGGCATCCCTTCAAGGGGGTACAGGGCTAGTCATGAGTGTTAACGTGATGGACTGGCATCCCATCAAGGGGGTACAGGGCTAATCATGAGTGGTAATGTGATGGACTGGCATCCCTTCAAGGGGGTACAGGGCTAGTCATGAGTGGTAACGTGATGGACTGGCATCCCATCAAGGGGGTACAGGGCTAATCATGAGTGGTAACATGTGATGGACTGGCATCCCATCAAGGAGGTACAGGATAAGTTTGACTGTTATCATTATCTATCATTGTCCTCCCTACCCTAATAGGATTTCACTTGCATATTTAATAAAATATTATGTAACTAACTAGCTGTACACCAATTGGTATGCTGAGGTCGAGAAACCGAAAACAACTGAACTACAGTAGCAGCAAAAAAACTCAAAACTGACCTTGATTCAGGTATGTCAAAGTATCTTCTCCCATCTTCTTTCCAGGTGCTGTAGGTGCTGCCAATGTATGATAAAAGCTGCAGGAACTAATGATAGTATACAGCTATATTTTTATTTTTGGTTGGTGAGCGTTCTGCTGCATATTGCATTAACCAAGCCCAAAATACACTATGGGTGATGCGAATACCATCAGCGAAACTTCACAACATTATAATTTATAAAAGTTTCATAAACATCAAATCTGCATGTTTCTGTGCTGCCATAATTTCCTACATTATTTTAATTTTAATATGAATAAAAATACGTTTCAAGCTTAGCAAGCAACAAGAAACATGCAGATGGGATACCATTTTACTTTATTGACTTACTCAAACAGCCGAGCAGTTTTGTTTGGAGTACTGGTATGGTTGCAGGAAATCATGTGTTTCTCTTGTTTTACAACACTGTTAAAAATAAACAGATAAAGAACAAAAAATAAAGAAACATTGGAAATAAAAAGATTGACAATTTATTTTCCAACACTCAATCTACTTGCATTGCAACATTGGAATGTAATTTGCTCAGTTGCTCTGACCAAACTTCCCGACTCATAGCAAAACTTACGGCTGGCTTTGATGGTTATCAGATGTTGCGTCTGCCAGGTCCCCAAACACTGGGGAATTTTCCTTGAAAATGGGTAAATCGAGCACTTCACTGTAGGTGGTATAAAATTAATCAAAGAAAATCAGAAAATCATTATTTTAATTATTAAAAACATTTTGATGAAATATGTATCACAAAATGAATAAAATGGTGTCCACAATAACGAACTGGAAGTCTGTTACATAAACTGGGATCTGTAATACAGAGGCTAGGATTTAGGGGAAGGGATTGGGTAATATATATCCTTTAACTATTAAAGCAATGGATATGAAACTTGATTTTACTGGACAGGCTTATCAAATCATAATATATGTATGAGGAATTAATCTGTCTGAAAGGTGTCTATTAAGTTATATATAACAACGATATTACTGTAAAATAAATAACAATAATAATAGTTCTAACCATTATAAAAACAAACATTTAGACAATTGAAATAGAGTACTTTTAGTCTCACTGTTGAATAGTTAGATAACTATTTAGTTGACGTCACCTAAAATAGTAAATCATGCTAATCAGGGGGGTTGTTTTACCAGAGAAAGAGTGAATAGACATTCATTTGTATCATCGTTTCTCCCCCTGATCTCAGTAGCTGTTTACTCGTAGTTTCAAATTTAGGTGACGTCACCTAAAATAGTAATAACTTATCTAATTTAGTTGACGTCACCTATTCAACAGTGAGACTAAAAGTACTCTATTTGTATAGAAAAATCGATGCAATGCCCGCAAACAACAAGTTGAAAAAAACACACATTCATAAAGGACCATAAGACCAAGGTAAATCAATACTAGTCAATTAGTGATAGTCAAATGCTAGATGGACAGTTTTTAAATCTAACGAAAAAAAATCATATTTGGAAAAACATGCTCAAAGACCAAACATCTGTATCTCAGGAATTTTTTCTGAGTTTCCCGTGTCCGCACGATTTTTCTTTCATACTAAGAAACTGACATCTTTATAATCTCGATATTATTCTCTCGTTAGCAATGATGATCGAATTAATCCAACAAACAACAGCTCAATGTATGTGCTTTACATGTACAGTTGAATTTCTAAGGCAATGATATTTTTGCACCACAATTCTTCCAGTTCTATACGCTTTTTAAAACGAATAGCTTATTAAACTTGCAAAATCCACATAGCGAAATCTGGCCAAAGAGTACGAACTCTACAGTTGGCTAATTCAGGTAAAAGTATGTTTCCCTCGGGCGAAGTACAGACTTTAGCCAAATATTCCATAATTTGGTAAATATGTTTACCAAAACTATCTGTGTGTTTATATTCAAACATGTACATTTAAAAAATCTTAAGCTTATATTATTTAAATTGAACAAAAAATAACTTCCACAACATTTGAAGACACCTATTAAATGCAGACAAACCTCATTTTGTAAGCCCCTGGGTCAGCACTAATATCATTTCCTAATCCAGAAAGGTTGAATAAATCAGTTGACAGTCCACCCTCCACATTGAGATCGTCCATGTTCCAGCTTGGATTACCAGCCATTTTGAACTGTAGACAAGCATTAATGGGATTCAGAGAGTCCCATGAGCATTGGAGAGGCGTAAATTCTTAGTTTTAGACCTTGTGGAAGAAAGAAAAGAGCGTTACATGTGATGAAAACGAAAGCAAAACAACTTTCTCCATCGACCAACTGGCACAAGGAATTAGTCAATGACCGAGCACGTGGAGCTTGACAAGAGGGATTAGGAACGAATTACACAGGAAACCCAGACATACCACAGGGAGCCCACAATAGTATTTATATTTGGAAGTGATCCTGGATAATAAAATAAAATCTGCCAAGTATTGCCAAAAAGGGAGACTGCCAGCAGGGAAGAGTTAACCTACGCTGTTTGCAGGAGGGTTAGCGGGTTGAATTTGCAGCAGGGTACAATTTTCCAAATCAGTTGAAATTGGGGGAACATTTTTTGTAATGGCAAAACATAGAGGTACAGTTTTAGGTTTTTCAGGCAATACAAGTGGCTTTCAGTTGAGCTAAACTTTTCTAGATGATGATGGATGGGGTACATTTGTATTGAAAGATATCAAAGGGGGTTACAAATTTCATTTAATCAACACCTCGACCCTCCCTCCTCCCTCCCCCCAACTACAATTTAAACAGAGGGAAATTAATTTAGGCTTGCAAGGCATCTTTATCTCAGTAATTAGAAAAACTTGTGTTGAGGTTCATGGGTCATAGCCTTCAAATGCAAGAGTTGGGGGGCAGGGGAGTAATTTCAAGTCTTTGAGATAATGGACTAAACAATGTGCATTCATCAGTGTTTTGATTTATATTTATAAATCAAATAGGAAATTAATATTTGTTTTATATTAATCATAGTTCACAAGTCACTCCAAATTAAGCCTAAATAAAGTTACCAAACAACAGAAGTATAGACAAAAACTACAGATCTAGATGTACATTCACTTTGATAAGATTCAAATATTTACAGTGCATTGCTACATATAAATGCAGGGTTCAAAATTAACCTTTTTGTCCACTAGCGATTGAAGGCACGATTAGATGGAGCAACTTTCTCTGCAAGTTGCTTCGCAAGAGCTTTGCCACACAAGTTGTTGCAAGAGTGTCTACACAGTACAACGGAGATGTAATCATTACCAAAAGTAAAAATGAATTCTAGACTTTTTGCAACGATTGCTGCAACTTGTCTCGCAACATTTTTAAAATTGCGCTGTAGGTTACACGCTGCAATGCTCCATGCAACTTGTGTGCTAACACCGTTGCAAGACAAGAAAATTGCTCTGTTGATTCTCATTTTAAAAAAACTTAGTCAGATCTAGGAAACATTTACTTGCAAATGTTTGCTAGTATATTTTTTCATCTAGCAAAGTCAAGTGCTTATTTTGAGCCCTGAAATTTCATGACTCCCATTTCATCCAATGACCATGATCTTCAGAATCAAACCCCATTTATGGAATCTCGAGGTATAAATGTCCTTTTTTGATTCATATACAAAACATCTTCTAAGAATACATATACTTTAGTTAGTACATTGTTGTTGGTAATAAATCTTAATGTTTGTTTTGTCAAATAAAAACAAATCCCATCATGCTAGTCAATGGCCAAGACCTCTTCAATCATAGGCTTGCTAGAAGTGCAGCTTTCTTCGTTATTAAATTCTTCTAGTCTGGTGTCAATCTCATTTCTAACTGCTTCAAGACTTCCTTCATCAAGTTCTTTAAGTAAGGAAATGACAGCTGAAAGAATATTGGAGTTCTATGAAATTAAAAGAAATATAAGTTAGTTTTGTTTGAAGTTCAACTCAAGGGTACAATCCAGAAAAGTGGAGGGGGTGGATTGTGAGGTAAATGGCTATCCCTGAACCCTTTGCTTTTCTAAGTGACAGCCATCCCTTTGCAATCTGATCCCATGGATCTATCACTGCAGACATATGCATACCCTAGTATCTGTTGGTGTAGGTGAGACTGATGAAGATCTGCTATCAGGTAAAGTTTGGATAGTACTTGACTTTACTTTTGGTTCATCTAGTACAAGAGGCTTAATTCCCAGTTCTGCTCTCAGTTTACTAATGAATAACAATGCAAGATAATTATAAATTACAATGGTTAGCTTGTGTGATAGTAATAATGATCATGATGCAAGTAGATTTCAAACACTGCACTTATTAGTGTCAAAGTGCTTACTTTGTTTCATCTACCAAACTTGCCCTTGTAACCTCATGTTGATTTGTACTGATGGAAGGTACACATTGGTCTAAGCAGGAATAACAGAGCAAAAACTTTAGTGAATCTAATTCCGAGCCTTGAGGGAAAAAAATGGTTGAGTTTGCACTACAGTGCATTGTAGGTATGTTTTAGGGGAAGAAATATACACCATCTTGGTAAAATGTTTCCTAAAAGATGTAATGTTTATGCAGCCACAAACTCAATCCAGTTTTTTTCTCATCATCGGAATTATCTGCTAATTAATTGACAAACAAGTTTTTATATAATATTTAAAATTTTAAAAAATACATATTATTGGGAAGCAGGGGTGGCGTAGTGGTGAGAGCACTTGTCTCTCACCATTGCGGCCAAGGTTCTAGTCCCGATGAGCTCGGTGTTGTATATGGGTTGAGTCATTTGTTGGTTCTCTCCTGTATTTTGAGGGTTTTCCAGGTTCTGCGGCTTTCATTGCTCTGCAAAAACCAACTACTAAATTCTAATTCAATCCTAGGAGATATTCACAATAGGGCTAACCTCAATACCTCCTTTAGCACTCACTGATGCAAATAAATTAGTGTTTAAAAAAAATATAATTGATCAATCTCTTAATTATAAAGTTATTTTTGGTGTTTCACTGAGAACAGTAATATGCAATTATGAGGTTAATCGACATGGAGGAAGAATTCAAAGTGGTTGTTATTGCAGATATTATGTGATTGCAAGTGCAATTCCCCAACCCAATCTTTTCATGAAATGACAGGTCCAAGTTGAACATATGAACAAGCAGTGTGAAAATTAACCCGCAAAGACAATTTACTTTACCATGCTGTTTTCATTGCTAAGTGCTGATTGAAACAAGTCATGAGGCTGTGGACTACTGTCAATCAGATAAAACTACATTACTCTGACTGATAACATCAGTGTATTGTCCATTTCTTGGTCACTGACTGCTGTCTTGATTGTGCTCCGCAATGAAAACAGTAGGTTTCCTTACCTGTTGAAACTTTGGAATTACTTCCCTTCAAACTCTGACTGCTTTTTGTACTCCCCTGTTATGAAAAACAGACAAAATTAATATCTTTTTTTTACTATAATTTTCAAACATAAGTTGAATATTGTGTGTATGTACTCTTAGCACTTTTTCAACATTTTTATGACAAGTAAATGTATGGTTAGAATTTTTGTTTGATCCTGATTGGCAAATGTTGATACTCAATGGCAGCACTTCTTTGGCTGCAACATGTCTTCCATGTTCTGCTGATCCCTGCATGTTTACAGTGCAACCTGCAAAAGTACATGACCACATATAAAGTATTCACATACTTCAATGCACAGGGTTTTTGCTGTCAAATCAGACCAGCAAGAAAATGTGTCAGTTTAACATTACAGAGGCTGTGCATAAATTTATGTGATTATGATATCGCTGTTCATGATTTTGCAGGTCACACCATAAATTAGAGACCCCACATATCGTAAATGTGCATGTTTTCTGTATCTTCAGGTCAAGCACAAATTAAAGCAAAATGTTATAACTACTATTAATCATTTTTATTAAAGCAGAGTGTACTACCATAGTAGAAGCCATTGTATCACCAAGGTCGGGATAATCAGGTAAATCATCTGGTGTAGCGATATCATCTCCTGTAGCTGATGCTGAAGATACTTCATTCTCATCGATAGCTTATAACCAAAATATCAAAACATGGATAAATGTTTATGTCCATTAGATATACACATAGTTCTCAACCCTGATTCAAAAGCAAATTTCTATATGCTCGTAATAACACTTTTGTTCGCAATACTTGAGTATTAGTGCACTCTTACTTAATTATTAATCAGAATTAAGTAAAAACGTTTTGGAAATGTTTCAAGCATTAAGTATCTTAAAAAATAATCAATCATAGCCTATTTACATCAAATAAATTCTCTTAGGTTTTTCCATCAGTTTTTCTCTGGGATCACATGTACATGGCCTGGCATAACTTTTGTATTTATGACTTTGTCTATTCCTTTTAACATTTTGAATTCATGAGTCACATCATTACAGACTGTATAATATATATTCGGCCGTTCCTGTGCTTCTTACCAACATTATCTAGGCGAATCAACTTTGGTAAGTTCTTGATAACAGTCAGACGATAATTGGGCCCTTCAGCACATGGATTGTCTGATAACCATAGTACCCGAAGTTTTGGAAGCTTCTTTAAAAAACCTATCTCTTTTAAGTCATTTATGCAGTTTTTGCGTAAATAGAGTTCCTTTAGTCTTGGACCTGTACCAATAAAACACAATGTAGAAGTTTTCAAAAGTCATATACCAACTTATTAGTAGCAAATAATCATACTAATATATATTAATGAAATAGAGGCTTTGCACCATCACATGCCTGTGCCCATGATACAGCTTGGACTGCCTGTGGTTAGATGCCAGAACAATAAAATTACTTTGCTCTTGGTAATTGAATTATTTTTACGAGTGGTATATAAAATGATTGTATTGTTCCTGCCATCTAACATGGCTGTTGCCAGATATGGTGCATAGCCTATATTTAATTAAAAATTAAAAATTTCTACTGGTTTTAAAAATCAGGAGTTCCATATTTAATTTTAAAGAGTTCAAGGCCTGATTTTAAGGAAATTTTAAGGATTTTAAGGGAACAACCCAGCAATATGAGAACAAATTACACTATGGACAATAAATAATATAGGTAGTGCACCTCCTAAATTTGAACACCCACAGTACTTCAAAGCTTTATTCTCTCAGTCTATAGATCTATACATTTTTGTGCATATAATATGCACACCATGCATTAATGGAAGTTTTAATTATTAAAACATGCAAGCATTTACGTTGTGGTATCTATATCTATCCAATTTAAGTCTACATAATTTTATCACACACTGTCTCATACTAGCTTTTATTAAGACTTTTACTTACAATATGCAAAATCTTTCAGGCTTGATATGCTATTCACACTAGGAAAAAGTAAAGTTAAAACGTCTTTACTTAAAACATTTTCACTATGACCTATGTAATAGCTCAGATCGTATATGATAATAAAAATTATTTTGATAACTACTTTGATCAAATTTTCTTAAATGTACATTAATAACATATATACAAATTATGAGAAACTATTGAAGGTATAGAGGATATTACATGGGTGCGTGGAGATTCGAATTTTATCTTCGAGTGTTAAAAAGATCTTTAACGAGTGAGAGATTTTCAACATGAAAAGATAAGATTCCTATCTCCAAGCGGCCATGTAATATTCTGTTTATTATATAACTATCAATGAAGTATGTTTTGGCTTTTTCAGGCAATTCTTTCAGTGTATTTTTGAATAGCCATCGCAACAGTGTTATTTTCCCGTGAAGATATCAATTTTTCGAAATAGAGAAAAATTTCATTGGTATTTCATTGGTAATTATATAATAAATATTGATAGTTATTAGGTATACATTGTAGATGAAGTAAGAAACCACAGACAGAAATAGTTATTGTAACTAGTGCCATTATGACCGGGTTATTATCTATCTAGTAGTCATACAATGCACAGCCAGCCCTGGAGTTCATAGTATTTTGTAAAATGCAAACTCGTATACCTACCTATAAATAAGTGAACGCGATAATTTGATCGCCACCCCTCCCTCCCCAAGTCACCTGATCCCTACACAAATTTGTAACGTAACCCAAAATCGTTGTGTTCCAGTATATACCAATATTATTCTTATCTTAAGCTCAAGGCTTTGCATAACAAGAAAATACCTACCAAAATGTAGCTTACATTTTTTCTCTATTCAATGCAAACTATAATAAATGAAAGTTTCTTTTCATAATACCACTAACCTTAAGCTCAAAACTTCAACATTTGGTAGTTCACTAACCACGGACACCTGATTAAGTACAAATATGACATTTTCATTTAATAATTTACTTGCAAAGTGCATGCAGTGTTAGATAAGTAGGTTCAGTCCACGTAACTACCATTATTTAAGCCTACAGTGTATTTCAAAGTCTTGAACTAACAGTCTGTATGCGATTTTAAGGTTTTTCCGTGATTTGCTAACGAGCACTTTATTCGAGAGTTGAGAACGACCAAAGACAACAAGATTACATAAATCACTTACGTCTGATAAATTACTCCCCCTGTAAATAAAAAGAAAATAATCTTTGAAAAAATGAAAAGAATTACAAATGTCATCTCACGTAGCAACCAATATGGCGTCCTTCTCTTCGAAGGGGTTCACTCAAAAAACTCACCATAAATTTAAGTTTTTCACCGACTCAAGAGTTTTAGCTCGTCCCCTTGATAGAATTTGTTTCTTTGTAAGAGACGACATAATAAAATCTTAATAAAGAGACCCAAAATTTCGTGAATATCGTTTGTAACCGTAAACTTCATTTATTTTCCGCCATTTTTTTAAAATGAAGGATACCGCTGAAAATTAGTTGTGACCGGCTTCTGTTCCGATAGCGTTCCGATAGTGTATTGACACCATCGAGTGCCATATCGAGATATTCCGAACAATGTGATTGGTTTACGAAGTATAGCCATTAACATTGAGTGTCATACGAAGAATCTCCGATTATAAAAAGCAGCTTTGTAACCTGACAAGAAAAGCAAAACAACTTGAGCGGTAAATTTTGTGCGCCATGTGGCGTTAGTGATGATACACTTTCCATGACAAAAACTCCCATTTATTCAAACTTTCTAACCACTTTAGAATTTAGGAATCCTCCCTGATGTATGATAAATGGTATTCGCAAAGGATTACCCTCGTTTTAGAGCTTTTTAGTTTGCATTGTTAAAAGTTTTATGCTTCGCGTTGAACTTTTTTGTAACCGGCTTGAGCTGATGAATTCAAGACAAACGGAAGCAAAACGGTCACAAATATGGCCAGTAAAAAGATGGTCACTGCGGGCCACACCAGTGGCACAGATAATCCAGATATACGAGAGGTAGGTGGAAATAATTTAATCTAAATATGTGTACATGTTGTACAATGAATATCATTTTAAATTCATGTTGGTAATTGAAGGTCAAGGTAAAGATTGATACTTCAAACTTCAGGTATCGAAAATGTTTTTACTTAACTGGTTTCACGCAGTGAATTTTTTATCCTTTATCGTATTACTTACAGCACTCTAGTCCCGAAGCTGATATTGTTTATGAAATAATAGACGATGTTGTTCTTGGCTTGTGTTTTGAGATGCATAAAGCTATAAAAATGGGAACATTTGGAGTAGAGGACGGGGATGGCGAGTAAGTAAAACACACTTGCAGACATAGTTGTTATCTTTCGTAACGCATTCTTAACACGATACATTGAATATGTAATATTTACTGGCTTTTTCCTTCTTCTTTTAACAGGATTGCTAAACAGTATGGTGAGTATGAAATATTTCTAACACTATTGTTATGCAATTTTCTCTCCTATTTTACCACCCTGGGTGGTTCGTTATTAATGTATAAGGGGCCTCTAAAAAGAAGGGGTGCTAGTTCTATGAATATTAAATTTATGGAGTAGAGGGGGCTAGTAAAATAATATTTGAAATACAAAGAAGGTCATTTGAGTATTTTCTCCAGCACACAGAAAGCATGAGGTGGGTAGGGTGGTGTAAGAATTTATATTTTATAGGAGATTTTTCATACAGCCCAACCCCTCTCCCCCCAGACATATATATATATATTTAAAATGAATGACTATGGTTGCTACTTTAGCTGTGACATATTGATGGCTTGCAATACTCCATTTTACAGTTCCATACAGTGACCATGAATAATAGTTCCTATCCGAGGCTGGAGTTACCAGCGCATGATAAACTGTAGTTTTGCAATGTGCAGAAACTTCAGCCTCCTAGGAACTATTATTCAAGGTTAATAAATGTTTTTGTTAAATGGCACCAACGCTCCCCTGAGAGGCCGCAATGATGTAACGTGCAATCGAAGAATTGGGGACGCTCGCTATTGCAGATATGAAGTGGTAGTCCCCAGGCTGTTGGCTGTAACGAGTGTTGATTGTTTCATGGTATATACATTGTATTTTTGTTTAGATGTTGTTGATGTTGAGGGACTTGATGTCTTTGGGCAAGTTCCTCTAAAGAAACCATTAGAGTGCATTTGTCCTAACTGCCAACGCAACATGGCTGCATCAAGATTTGCTCCTCATTTAGAAAAGTGTATGGGTATGGGAAGAAATAGCAGCAGAATAGCAAGCAGACGGTTTGATATAGAATTACTCATTCCTTTTTTAGCTAGTTACTTGATTAGCTTGTACTGTGATACATTGCTATTATGTTTTCATTGCTATCATGTTGATTAAAACAAACTGTTGTGCCACGAATTAGAAAAAGGAAATGATCCTCTAGGGAATGGTGCATGGTCTGAAATGGGAAAGCATTATGTCCAAATGGATTTGGTCTATTGGGATTTAGTGCAAGGGCAGTTTTGCAAGTTTTTGCAAGTTTTCTTTTTAATTCTTGGCTAAATTGTCAATGGTAAAAAAAATGGATTCTTTATTGTGATTGGTTACCTTTGTCTGTAACCCTAAGGTTTTAATTGCTGTGTCCATGAAAGGCAAATATCTAATAAATATCTGTAAGCGTTCTACCATCTAAACATTCATGGAATACATTACATTTTTCATCGAAAATATGTCACTCTTTTCAGACTAGCAACAAGTGGTAAATTGATGGAGGAGGATGATGATGATAGTTATTTTGACGATGATTGGACATGGAACAATGATAGAAAACCAGGTAATCACTTATTTTATAATAAATATTTGGGAATTGGGAGGTATTTGATTATAATTACTTTATTTCATGATAATACATATACAGTATCCTTATCAAATTCGTTTTACTAAATTTTAATTCTTAGGGAGGAAAAACAAGAGAGAAAAGGTACAACGATATGAACTCAATCAAATTTCAACTCAGACTGCTTATAAAAGCATTGTCTTGTCTTTATTCTGTGTCCCAATCAACTGGGTTTAGCCCTGATTGTTATATAATTCAAATACTTATGGGAATTGTCGTGTTTTTTTCTTGTTCTTTAATTCCGTTTGTGATAGTTCTTAGTCTTTGTGAAATGTTTCATTTCCTAGCCTGGTAATTCTCCTAGAAGAGCAAAAGCACCTAGAAAAAATGGTAAGGAGTATACTTTTTCGTTAGTGATAGATCACTAGTAGCAGGGAAAAGGAAGCCAGGTTAATACTGACAGTAACAGAGAATACTGATTAGGGGTGGAGAAGCTTTCAAATTTGTTACTTAGCAAAGAGACACCATTTTGTTCACAATTTTCCTGCTTTTTATGGGGTTCCTGTTGTATTCCATGTTCAAAAAATCCTGGATCTGCTGCCTCTTATACACACACAAAATAAAATGGAGGCTATCATAATAATTTCTTTGTTCAGACTAATACTTTATGATGGTTTACTAGATTGCAGTTATAGTCCTTATGTCACTTCTGAGTTCACCTCTCTCCACAAAACTATTTCAATCAATTTTTGTAACAATTATTACTTAACATTTAATATAACAATGGAAATTGTGAATTAGCTGCAAGTTAACTACTGTTAAAATGGCATTGTTACTTATAATAAACAATAGGTGAGGCAGGAACTCCAAGACCAGCAACACCAAGCTCCGTCAACAGTGGAGAAATGCCAGCCACCAGGGTATCTACTCTTTAAAGAATTATTACTGTTTTCAACATTTATCATCACAAGGAATTATTATCAATTAAATTATTGGTTAATTATTAATAACAATGTATTTTTTTCCTCTTCAGGGACCAACTGTAGCAGCCTTTGAAGCACTTAGCATAGGTTTGTATTCTTCAAGTGAGGGTGTGATATTATTGTCACACCTTATTGTCAATCCTTCAACTGATATGCAGTGGGTCTATTGTGGACCTAGATTGAGCTGTTGATCAACTTTGATTGCATCAATGCCAATCAACCATGTTGACCATGAACGACATATGTATCGACTGAGATATATGACCTTGTTTGACCAATAGACCCCATGCATGAAGACGTTTTATACCTACACTTCCAGAACCCCTTTCAGTAGCAAGTGACAGTAGCTTTTTTTGTTATGCTAATTTTCACTATTGTCCGTTTGATATTCTCAAAGGACATTCGAATATAAAAGACGTATTTTAAATAGAAGATATAGAAATACAGATAGGTTATAGTGCTTGAGAACGAGGTTATTCCGGGCAAAAGACTCTTGGAAATAAATTCAGAAAAATTAATTTCTGACATCACTGGGAATTGAACCCATGACCTTCAGAACTGTACTACCGATGCTCTACCAGCTGAGCTAGAGGTTGGGTGAAATAAGATTTTAAATAAGATTGTCATGATAGTTTAGATCATGAAAGTTAGGGTTTATGCAAAGGCATTAGTTCAGTTTATTCATTTTTTTAGTGTACACGGACATCTCACCAGTTTCAATGTATTGTGATCTTTCAGACGAGAAGAAAACTTTGTTGCTACAAACTTGTGGCGTGATTTCTGAACATACTGGGAGAATGTGTACAAGGTAAGCAGCTGCATGGCTGGGGAAGAATTTGACTTTGAGACATTTGTTTAGATTTTCAAAAATGTTGAGTGGCTGACATAAGGAAACAAACCTAATTGAAACAATAGATAACAGGGTGGTCTTCTTTGATGTCATTAGGTTCGGCTCATGTGAAGTTCCGGTGACGTTTGACATGAGCTGCTTAAAATTTCTAAGATTTGTTGCTCCCTGAAATAGACATCCCCACCCTAGCAATACCATCATGACCTTAACATGTTGTTTGTAGATCTCAACGATGTCCACAGCATTCTGATGAGCAAAGGAAATCCGTTCGACAGCTAATGCTGGGTAAATACTGAATAATCCATAAATTGATATATTTTTGTCAAATGTTTTAATAACTTGCAGCATTCGTTAGACATATAGACTTTTATTATCAACGGTCTTAACCAATCGACCTTTAAGTGTTTTAATTGTTTTCTTATTAGGCCAACAACCTACCACAGATGCATCGATAACATCATCAACAAGACTACGTCCTGATGGGTGTGTTAATCAATAGTTTATGGGTTTTCATCCCGATATTTTGATGGCCCTTGTCAGCACAACAACGACTTTTGGGAGAAAATTCAAACGATTTTGAAAATTCATTTTCTTGTTACATACACTCTTGTGTAAAAAAACACGATTTTTTGCTATAAAGTGATCAAACAACTTCGACCTCAAATAGAGTTTGTCTAGTCGAAGACTCAAATTGGCAGAGTGGTTATAAAGACCGCTCCAAGCGGAACGTAAAATGACTGCTACTTGATGAAGCACGTGCTAAGCTGGAATTGAACATGCTCTTGAAATAGCGCAGCAATGACAAAAAACAATGACAAAGGCGAAATTCGGACAAACAAACTTACAAGTTTACTTTCAGCAGATAATTTTCACAGCCGATCGCAGTTGATCTTAGTTTACATGGGTTATTATTGTAACTTTAAGTAAAAATAATAAAATCGGTTCGTATAATTGTCGTAGCGGTTAAACAGAATGCAATGTTTGTCCAAATCTTTAAGCTATTTTTAGAATCAGTGCGCTGCGCTATTGGCCACGGTTTTAAAATTCTGACTTAGACTTTAGTAGCATCAAATGCATGCTCAATGTATTTGTACAGATTGAAGTGTTATTCCCAGATACTTTTACTTTTATAAAACAACTGAAATCCTGTAACTAATTTGTGTCTTTTGTTCCTAGGAGTTCATATGATGCTGATGATGTCATAGGTAAATATGGATGTATGGATTCAACCCCTGCATTTGATTCCGAAACGTTATTTCATTGCCAACAGCAGTTCGCGATTAGGGACTCAAATAGACAAAAGATTGAATAATACCATAAAACTAAGACTGTAGTAATGTAGATTTGAGCCCGAAAATTTTATCAGCCATCTATCCATCCATTAATTCTCAAAATATAACAAAAGATTACAACAATGTTGGTGCTTTTTGCTCTCTTGTTCACGGCTGTGATGGTCGTCTCGTTTCAGATGTAGATAGTTATGAAGATGGTGATGGGCCGTCATTACGAGACACTCTAAGCAGGTAGGAGGGTGCATGTTATGTAATAATCACCGTATTGGTTGACGATAACAAAGCACTGATTAGATGCACTTCTTATGTTAGATCAACCAATATGCATGGCGGCTGTTTCATTGTTATTTATATCTCGAGGGATTTTGAGTCGTGATTGCTTCCCAAGAATTCGGGATTTGGATTTTGTACTTAGTTACCCATTCGGAAGCTAGAAAATCCTTATTATTGACTGTTTACTCGTATTTGATTAAGGTTGTCTTGGGAAGAAGAATCTAACGCCTCGACAGGAGACGATAATTCACCAGCAGGTATTGAAACAACGATAAAACAAAAACATACAAAAAGAGGGAAAATAAAACAAAAGAGACATTCAGTGCAAAACATTACAAAACAAAGAATTACAAAGCTAATTAAAACGAAGACAATCAACAAATCTAAACAGAGTAAAGAAAAGACAAACAAAACCCAATAAAATTGGCATCAAATCAACAAAAATAGCCAAATAAAATAAAAAATACTGATAGTTTTGTTAGTAACAATTTCGGAGAATGCCCTCACTCGTTGTTAGTACGCTATTCGTATAATTCAAAAGAATGACTTCAGTTTTGTCCTCTTCATTGCAGCATTTGGTTCTGCTGCACTTACCAAGAAAAAGAGAAAGAAAAAAGCTAAGCATAAAAGACGTCTAAGATGAGGAACTTTAGATTTATGGGTGATTTTGTCAGCCGTAATTTGACGTGTGCTTTTTCTTTGGCGTAGGCTTGCTTCTTGCGTATAGCAGTTTTGCATGCTTTCCTGCCTCTAGCCATGCTGAATGCTAGGGCTCTCCCGAGGAACTCAACTTATTGGCCCTGTCAAACAAAATGGCGGCCTTCAAGGGGTCGTTCCCAATTGCCATTACTGTTGCAAAAAGGGGTGATTTAACAGAAGAGCAGAATTTCTTACAACTGCGGAATGTTACGGTATCTCGGCTTTCAAATGGCTTCCGCTTTACTGCGACCAATCACGAAAAGAGGAAATATATACCATCCATTGTCGATGAAAATCCACGAGCAGTGGTTCACACTTCCCATACACAAGATAAAGAAACAGGCATAGGCGATTTACAATGAATTACTCTCAACAGATTGAAGTTACAAAGGTGTTTAGCCTCGCTACAAACACTAAATCTGCTTTTGTCACTTGTTATATTGTAATCTTGGTATGACGTCATACACTTCCATATCAATGATGAGTTATCAGTTACTCGAAACTGTAGATTAAAACTTGAATACACGGCTCTCACTAACAGCTGCTGCACTTTGATAATCTGTTTTTGGAATGAAAATCATTGAGCTTGATGATTTGAGATATGTGCGAGTTTCTAATAAAGGTAATAAATCCTTGATAAGATATATGGGCATTTGAAGTGTTCAAAATGCACCAAAACGAGGCCGCCAAGGCTTCCACTGATAAATACAAGTTTCTGGTAAATAGGCCTTATTTTCACTATCAGACAAAATTGAGTTATGAGAGCCGTGTGTATGAATACTTTGAAGCTACCTTTCAGCCTGGATTGATGCTGTGTGTTGACGGTTAAACCGGTGTGTGGAAAATAAGGAATAGTTTTATTTGGTATTATTTGTTATTGGGATTTAGGTATGTTTTATTACTACTAACAAGATGTGGGTGATCTATTTGTTTTGTTCAATGTGACCTTGATCAAATACTGCAAGCCATGTTCATGTCCATGATATTCATGATTCTGTTCTTTACAGTGGACGGTTTCAAGGGGAGATGGCCGTTACCTAGCAAGGCATCAGATGGCGTCATTTTTAGGCCTTGCCTTATCTTTCATTCTTATTATTTTTCAACCCCAAAATGTGGTGACTAGTAACCCAATTCAACCATAGGAAATAGCGATGGCTTTCCAATTCTCAGGAGATTAAAAAAATTGTATGTATGTTCTCTAAATAGCCCACCTCCGAATATGCTTCGATTATCGCGCACAAAGGTTTCGGTATGAGGCTACGTCGGGTAACACACAACAGGCAGAACGAAGCCTGGGATTGAATAAACAAACAATGAATGGTGAGATGAAACAAAGAACGTAGCTCACATGTATAACAATACACATGGTTCACCATAATCCATGCTTTCTTTGTTTTTGTTATTTTATCCAATTCCAAGCTTCGTTCTACCAGTGGACACCGACCCTTGACGTCACATGCAAGGGGACTACACCGTAATTATTTACTTTTATCATTGGATTTAATAAGGTCCATTAGCACTTTTGGGCATAATTTTGGCGCTATTCAGTTTTAAGTCGCAAATATAGTGGTAAAAATTTCGGAAAAGCTAAATTTGGTGGGTGGAACGGTAAATGAAGTAGTTCAGTACAGCTCTCATTCTACACTTTCTTTATTATTTTCTTAAAATTACTAATGTCACTATTCCCCATGAATCGACATAGGTTACATTTAGCATCCAATTACTCGTCGTAACTTTATCATTTTGCTCTCTATGAGGGCAGTACTCGAGTTGACATTCAATGATGACACGTGTTAAATAGCATTAGTTTATCACACAGGCATTTGTAAATACTAATTTTGATGATTACTTTTGTTTTTATATTTGTTTGGATGTTGGGTATTGACTATTAGGTCCAGCAGTTCAGACGTCGAATCTAATTGATGGTTTCAACCATTCCAAAGAGAATTGAATAACAAAACTTTTGGACTCGAAGGCCATGTTGAAGGATGTAACAAAATAAATAATTGCATGTAAATTAATTTATATTGTATGTAAACTATTTTGTATTTACAATGGGTTTTTTTAGGCTGATTCTATATAAACAAATTCCTCTGGCTTTTTTCTTTTTCAAACTACAAATAAACTAAAAATCATTTTTTTCTGGTTTCAATAAATAAAAAAAACTCGCAATAAATTAGGAATATATTGTATTGTTCCCATACTATTTAATTTTTTGTTATTTCTCTTTTTGTGTACTTTTGCTGTCTCTTCCCTCCAGTTGTGGTTGATTTCTTTTTTGAGTTTTCTCGTTCTTGTCGTCTTGTGGTTTCTTTAGCGACTGGATATGATGCGCTCTCCTTGACACCGAGGCTAGAAGAAAAAGAGATTACAAAAATCTGCCTTTTTTAAAAAGTACGATGTCCATTCGTTTTGCCTAGTGGTGATTACTCGAGCTCAGGGGATGCTTACCATTTACCCGCAAAATACCGAAATTCCAGTTGGAAAAGCAAATGGTATGTGTCATAAGGACAAAATTAGGACTTGATCCAATTGAGCTTTTCTACATTTCCCGCTCTTTTCTGTTCTTCAGTAGCTATAGACGCGTGTACCTTAATTTGTCGGAAGTCAATATTTCCCGCTCTTTAGTCTTATCATTGGCAACGAATTTTCAACCGGATAGAACGGATAGATTGATTGAAATGGTAATCGTCCCAGTTCCACAGCCCGAGACCTGCACACAGTTAAGCGCTATAACAACACCTCTTCTTCTACTTATAGAACTAATGCAAAACTCGCACCGATGGAGGCTTAAGTTGTGAACAAAGGGATCTGGCATGATTGGTGACTTTTGAATCACGCCAGATCCCTTTGTTCAAGACTGAGCCTCACATCGGTGCGAGTTTCGAATTTGGTGTATAAGAAGTTGATGACAGCCCAAATCCAGTGTTTGGATAACAAATGCATTCCTGTAGGATTATTATTGTAAATCCACTTGATTATTGTCGGATTCATCTCTAATTCTTACTGTTCCATATGCTTATCTTGTCAATCTCTGTTTAGCTCTGACTCATTAAATCAAAACCTAAAGCGTGTTTTTATTAAAAAACTTTGAGCGATTTAGATTTATTGAACCGCTTATGAAACTGCAGTGACGCCCCCCCCGTACAATAAAGGGCCCTTAACATAAAAAACACGCAAATCA